>CM075670.1:233516241-233691241 GCA_037962975.1 Clitoria ternatea
TTTTAATGTTTATATAATTGTTTTATACATTTTTTGTATATGATTAATTGGCTGTGTTGATTATTATTAACCATGATGAATTAAATGATGTGATCGGTATTGAATTGTGAAAATATTAAGAACCATGGGTGTCTATGTGAATTTCAGTGAGGAAGTTTTGAAAAATAAGATGAACATTTATACCACTGTTATTATTATTATGATTATAATTATTATTATTATTATTAATATTATTATTATTATCAAAATTATTATTATTATTATCATTGTCATTATTTTTCTTATTCCTATTATTATTATTATTATTATTGTTACTAATATTATTATTGATTATTTAGGAACAATGAAATAAAGAACTTATAAATATGAATATGATTTATTATTATTATCATTAATATTATTCTGGTTATTATTATTATTATTATTATTATTGCTGTTATTATTATTATTATTATTATTAGTATATTATTGTTATTCTTATTGCTATTATTATTAACTATTATTATTATTACTGATATTATTATTATTTTAATTATGAATAATGAAATAAGAAACATATTACTTACTCTTTAAATGAAGTATTATTTTAGTCAAGATATAACCGATATATTTTCTAGAATAAGAGTAAATAAAATAATAAAAATGATTTACAACGTCTGAAAAATTGATGGGACCCAAGAACTTGTGAATAAATATTATGAGACTGAAACACATAGATACGCAAGGATCAAATGATAAAAATAAAGCATTTTGCATTATGAAAATATTTTTGAGGGAGTAAAACTAGAGCATACACCTAGTACGCTGGAGGACATTCACGTTCGATCTCCGAGGAGAATCTTGGGAGTACAACCAGGACGGAAACCCAATGGCATCAGAGTCACGCCTGAAGCCGGGTCAGACGATGCAATTCTGGTGTACTTTGACTAAATGACAGAATATAACTATGATCGTGTAGAGGCAAGTCCCAAGATAATATAATGATGAGAACCTGTGAGTTCATTCGTACCTTACGATGATTAAATAATGAATGGGGGACTTGGTGAGCTCCGATCACTCTAGAACGGAAACGTTGTGCCCAAGAGGCAACTTGAGCAGAACGACTGTCAAAGAATGAGATAATGGTGATGGTGGATTGATTTATTGGGCCCACATGCATCATGAGACTTAACTAAAGATAAATTATAATAAACCAAACTCATGCATTCCATGACAATATCCTTGATTGTTACAGTTGTAAATATGTTAATTGTATGATTTATGTTATATATTATTTATTGGCTGGATATGTCTGCACCGGGAACCTTCAGGGTCTGGGGTTTATACTCACCCTTTCTGATAATTAATAATAGAGGGGCTAGGAAATCAAGAACCAGAATATGAAGAACAGCAATATGTTGAACCAACTGGGAGCCCTCATTAAATGAAGAATATATGTAGTGGAATATTTATTAATGAATAATAAGATAATAGATGACTGTATAAATATCTAAGGGTGCCTGTGTGCCCCATTCTGTTAAGAGTACAATTACTTATAGTTTATGAATGACTATGAGATTTATCTACTATTTACTTCCACTGATCTGCCATTATTCTATTTAAAAAAATATAAAAATATATTCCCTTTTTCTGAAAACTGCTAACACTCTTAGTTAAATAGGATGATCCCACAGAAGGGTCTATCTTATTTAACCGAGGGTGTTACACATGGCGTACCTTCGAGTATTATTTTTGATCGGTATCCCCGATTTACTTCCAGATTTTGGGGAAGTCTGTAACAAGAATTGGGTACTGAACTAAGACTGAGTTCAACTTATCATCCGCAGACCGATGGACAGTCGGAACAGACTATACAGACCTTAGAGGATATGCTGAGAGCCTGTGGATTGGAGCAGGGTGGCTCATGGGAAAGATATTTACCCTTGGCAGAGTTTGCATACAATAACAGCTATTATAGTAGCATTGGAATTGCTCCGTATGAAGCTCTATATGGTCGGAGGTGTCGTACACCATTGTGTTGGAATGAGAATGGCGATGCCATTCATCTGGGGCCCGAGTTAATCCAACAAATGAATGAACAGGTTACTCTGGTTCGAGAGAAAATGAAGATTACCCAAGACCGACAGAAGAGTTACTATGACAATCGGCATAGACCACTTGAGTTTCAGGCGGGTGACTGGGTATTCTTGAAGGTTTTCCGACCAAAGGTGTAGGTCGGATATTGAAGTCACAAGCTTAATTTGAGATACATTGGACTGTATCAAATATTGGAGAGGATCGGTGATGTTGCTTACTGACTGGATCTTCCCCAGTCGTTGACTAACATCCATAATGTGTTTCACGTGTCAACTCCGAGTGTACATCCCGTGTGACTCTATGATTGTACAGAGTGATTCTATTGAATTGAAGGAAGACCTGACGGTGGAAGTTACACCGATCAGTATTGAGGAGTATCAGACCAAACGCCTAAGGAATAAGGAAGTGCCATTGGTTAAGGTGAAATGGCAGAATTTGAATGGGGTAACCTATACTTGGGAATTGGAGTCAGAAATGAGACGGGTGTACCCCAATCTTTTTCAATAGGTGCGTTGATTTCGGGGACGAAATCCCTTTTTAGGGGGTGGATGTAATATCCCAGACATTTATAGAAAAATTTTGTGTAGTGGAAAATATTAAAAATTGTTTTAAGGATTTAATTGATATTTTTATGAATTATTGGGCAATTATAAGTAATTAAATATTGTGGGTGTAAATAAATTTATTGATTGGTTAATTATAAAAGGGTTAGATGAGGTGTGATTAAAAGAAGAGAAAAGTTTAATTAAAAGTGACCAGTTGGGGAGGTAACCGGTTGCCATAAGTTTTAAATAAAGGTTTCTTTCTCTTTCTTCAATCATTCACTCTCTCACGTGAATCTTCTTCTTCTTCATCTGTTTCTTTTCTTCTTCTCCTTCCTCCATCGCTGCGAGCTGCATGCTCTAAAGGGAGGTCCATTTTGCATCAAAACCTTGAAATAATTACATTTCCATGACAGTGGTTTCAAGGTGAGTTCATTGAACCTTTTAGATTTGTTACCTCATCTCTTTCATTTCCTTCTCTGGACCGAATGGTCAAGCAGGTGGGGTAAGGTCCAGATCTCCACTCCTCTTGGGTGTGTGAGCCTGAAAATGGTCCTTTAACCATGTGGGTGGTGTGACGTTAATGTGTTTCACATTCCAAACCCGTAGGTAGTAGAACGAACACCGGTGGAACGATTAAGGAAGCTGGTGCTGGATCCGGAGGTGGAACTGTGAACCCAACGATTGTTGAAGGTTAGAACCAAGGTAAGGGGGGTGTTCAGGTTATAATTAATTAGAATAGGACATACTGTCCGAGTCGTTGGAATGATTATGAACCAGTTAATAGATGATGCTGAATGAAAATTATGAATGTGTATGAATGCACGTATGAATATGGACACCGATCGATTTAGGATCGGGTGTGTGTGTGTGTGACTTAAGAAATATTTGATGCTGTGATAATAGAGATGATGCTGGATGAGTTGTATATGAATGTATGTGTATGAATGCATGTATGTGTATGGACACCGATCAGTTTAAGATCGTGTGTGTGTGACTTAAGATGATTATGAGTTTAAAATATTTGATGTAGTGATAATCGATGTATAGTGGCAATGTGATGTCGGGCTTGACAAGCAGGTCGCCTAGTGGCAATGTGATGGATGTGCTTGACAAGTCGGTCGCCCTGTATTGTGAGCACATGCCAGTTTCTGGTAGTTGCATCTGTTGTTTGTTTATGATATGTAATGATTGAGATATGATATGTGATTATGTGGTATGGGATGGCCGACGGTAGGTATTACCCTTGTTTTTGGCTTCCATGGTCAAGTCGGACCCAGTTGAGCTACCCAGAGGTCTATGACCCAGTGGTTGAGGGGGAGCCAAGTCGGGCTCGATGAACCAAGTCGGGTTCATGGGATGTCAAGTCGGACTCCCAGCTGAAGGCCGATCCTTTATGTATCCGGATACTAGGCGTCAATTTTATATGAGAGTCAGTTGTGACAATTGATGAATTTAGTATTGTGATGAGTATGATGTGATATATTTACCGAGTGCAATTTATTATATTTACTAAGTGTAAATTGTTATACTTGCCGAGTGTGAGTTACTTGCCGAGTGTGATTGGCTATCTTGGCTGAGTAATTTGCTAAAATTGCCAAATGAGAATTGTTATATTTACCGAGTATGATTGGTTGTATTATCGAGTATGACTGGTTATATTGCCGAGTGTGAATTACTATATTGTGGAGTGTTAATTGCTATAATTGCCGAGGGTGAGTTAATTACCGAGTGTAATGTGCAATTTGAGGATAAAGCAATCGGACGGAGTTTATACTCGTATTTTGTTATTTAAATTCCGTTCTAGATTAATTATGATGCTAAACACTCACCCTTGCTGTGGTTTTCAATTTAGTAACCAGTGACAGGGAAGAAGTCGGGGCCATAGAGGTGCGCCAAGTGGAGGATTGATGCCAAGGCACCGAGAGATTTTGAATGAATTATGTAATATATGTATATAATGAGTTTTTTGAGTGTGTGATGCTGCAACATGTTGCCTGTATGTTGAATTAAATTTGAATCGGTATGCTGATTGAGGTGAGTATAAATTCTTGATGTTATGTGATCGGTATTTATTTTATGAGTGAATTTGCATTGCTGTAGCATAGTCGATTACCGGGTGAATCTTACCCGAGCAGATTCATTCTTGTTTGAGCGAGGGTCGATTGATTTGGCGTCTGTTTCGCTCAAGTGAGTATCTCTTGTCCCTTTCCGAATGAAGAATAACCGAGAGACCCACTTCCGAGTGGAAGGTTGGGGTGTCTCCGAGTGAGCCATGGCCGAGAGAATCACTTCTGAGTGAAGAAAGATTGGAGTGTTTTCGAGTGAAGGTGAGAAGGGTTCTGAGGGAGTTATGCCCGAGAGCCTCTTTCGAGTAAAATAAGGTTAGGGTATTTTCTGAGTGATATATGACCGAGAGAAGGATAAGCTGTTCCCGAGTGAGAGATGACCAAGTGGACCTATTTCCGAGTGAAACCCGACTTGTTGGCTTTCCTTGTAAGTCTCGTTCGCTCAGGTTTAGAGTGTACCATTCGCCCAAGCGAGTCGGAACTCGCCTAAGCGACCTTCTCGGTTTTCGCCTAAGCGCATCAGGGTCTCGCTCAGGCGAATGACTCCTTTGTTTTTCTTCTTCCGCTGTTTCTAATTAACTCTATTTTATTATTGATTTATTTCTGATCGGTTATTGTTAT
Organism: Clitoria ternatea; assembly: GCA_037962975.1. NCBI lineage: Eukaryota > Viridiplantae > Streptophyta > Magnoliopsida > Fabales > Fabaceae > Clitoria > Clitoria ternatea. The sequence continues at coordinate 233,521,550 of CM075670.1, forward strand.
TTCGAGTATGCTTTTATTATTTTGAATGTATTTAAGAAAGGTAAATACTATTTTATATTAAGACCGGGTTAATTTTTATTAAACGTGAAAAATTATTTCAAAAATGATTAAACGGTTGTAAATAAAAGGTAAATTAACGCCGGTCGTCACAATATTCCTATCTCACTCTCCCTTTACCTTGATTTGCTACCAAAAGTGAGTTCGCTCAGCGCCTCCGATTTCTAAAAATATTAATACCAATTTATTTCAGAATAGACATAAGATGAAAACTAAGATTACCATTTGAAACAGAAATGGTAAATAGTAATTATGCATATTAACAGAAAATAGTAAATTTTAAATAGTTTCCATGAATAGTAACAGTAAATAGTAAAACATGAATATTAATAGTGAATAGTAAAATATGAATAGTAATAGTAAATAGTAAAACGTGAATAGTAACAATAAATAGTAAAACGTGAATAGTAATGGTAAATAGTGAAACATGAATAGTAAAGGTAAATAGTAATAGTAAATAGTGATTTACTATTTGAATAGTAATTTATCTTTTATAATAGTGATTTACTATTGACATAGTAATTTATTATTCAGAATAGTAACTTAAAATAATATTATATCCAGTATAATAATATATTTCTAAAACGATATGAAAATAAACTTAAAAAAATATAAAAAAAAGTTATTCTTACCTTATAATTTTGGTAGAACCTTCTTCCAAAAAAATTATTTCTCTCTCTTACTCCTATCACTATCTCTCTAACACTACTATATTAAAAAAATTTAAACTGAAATGTGATTTCCTTCGCTGCAATCCTTCGGTATTTATAAGAAAATTTTTCACTATGCATTTTATTATTTTAATATAAAAGCACTATGCAAGTTTTGAAATTTTTGTTTCTAGTTATTGTGCAAGTTTGAAATTTTCATACATGCACAGTATTTTGCATAGTAAATGTCAGCTGAATTATTAAGCCAAATAGGAACCATTCACTCGGTATATTTTAAATATTCAAAATCAGTCCTTTTCAAAATTTAACGATATTACATCAGACCTCACTAATTTTATAATAAGTAATATAAAGTTTAAATTTTAAAAATCTAAAATTTTCTGTTAATAAAAATTTATTGGTATGTTTCCAGTTTTCTTACGATTGGTAAAATTCAAGATTTTACGCAAACCGATTATTTTTAGATAAGTCTACTTGAAATGAGTTTTAAAAAATTTTCTTATAATTTAACTTCACTTTCTTGTAAATATTTTTAATTTTAAGTGACTTTATATAAATAAAAAAAATTATTTAAATATATTTTTTAAAAATTTTTCAAAAATTTAAAAAATTCTAGAAAATCATAAATAATGAATAGATCAAAAAGTTATAAAGAACCATGATCTAATTCCTTCAAAATTTTATTTTAAAATTCTAATAAGAGTTAAATCTTAAATATGTAAAAACATAAATATAAGAACATAAAATAAAAATTATGAATAATAAAGAGTAATAAATTTTTTTAATATAACTTTTTAATTAGTGAATACTAATTAAGTCATTTTAAAATCTTCGTTCAATATATTTTTTATTGTTATTTTTTAAAAATCAAAATAATTAAATATAAGTATTAAAATTTCACAAAAATATTAATTAGTTAATACTTCAACTAACTAATAGTAAGTGTTTTCTCATTAAAGAGATATTAATATCTATTTTTTATTTGAGTAGAAATTCGGATGTTACAACTCTACTCCCCTAAAAGAAATTTCATCCTTAAAATTTGATATTGTTAATAAATCTTACGAAGGTGATAAGCGTTTTGCTTATATTGAGTTTGCTGAAAGAGAATCAAGTTTGTATAATATGAACTCAATGAAATGGATGTGCCAAGTTTAAACACAGAAGTTGCAATATAGTATAGTTGTCGTTCCACTCAGGAGGTGCTAGAATGAAGATCTTAGTTTGAATTGATTAGGCAGAAAGTTTCAGTTTTGATTTGTTGTGAATGTTGTTGAATGAAAAACAGTAAGCAACAAAATAACAGAGGATAGCACTTTGCAAAATATAACAGTAAATGATGTTGGAAAATCAGTTTTGTAAAACAGGGATTGGCTTCATCACATCTTCACCTCTGTAAGCTGCATAAGTTTCCATATAAGTAAATCGAAAAGATAAGTTCTACGTCACAATCAAAGTCATTTGCATCGATCCCTCGACTACAAAATTCATAAGAATGATTCCCAAACCGCTGATCCCTCAGTCACTTTGGAAACCATTCCAGCATTATCGATCGATTGTTTTGACGTTTGTTGCGTTAGACACCATCCCTGGCTACCTACTCACAACAAGCATTTCTTTCAGGGTCTGCTTTCAAAAGTCACTTCCCAGCATACTCAAGAAAACTTAGAACAAGAAAATAGTGATCAAGTACTTTCAGGCATTAAACGTAGAAGGAAATACAGAAACTTTATCAAATCTCATTACTCAATGAAAACTTACGACAGCATTACTTCAGTGTTGAATGGATTACAGCCAATCCCATAAGGGAAATTAGTTACTCATGCCTTGCATTTTCACCATCAAAGAAATGAATACAGAAAATGGAAAGTGTGAAAATAAAAATACAGAGGATGTAATGATGTATCAGATGATGTTGGGTCCTAGATGCCCTGTTTGCAGCTTGCTTTATAGGAGTTTTTGGCTTAGTTTCTCTTACCCACTTACGTAGAACCCATACGGCATCTTTCAGAGACTGGTGGAAACAACAGAAAGTGGATGAGTTTGCATCGCATTACGGGTGAATAAAGAATTAAGAAGCCCACGCTGTGTGAGTCACGCTTGAGCTTGCTTGTCCACGCTTAAGCGTGGTTCCTTGGTTCAACATATGTATTCCACGCTCAAGCCACGCTCAAGCGGGATCGTGGTCACACCCAAGCGGCTCCTGCTCACGCTTGAGCGTGAGATGACCTGATGCTGTTCCTTATTCCATTTCAGTCACTCTTTAAGCTTCTTGGTGCCACGCTTGAGCGTAAGTCATGCATGAAGTCACGCTTGAGCGAGCTCGGGCTCACGCTCAAGCGTGAGGGGATGTTGGTGTGTTCCTTGTTTCACTTGGGTGCATGGGCAACGTGGCTTCCACGCTCAGGCGTGTAGTGTACCACGCTCAAGTATCTTTTGCTTGATGCTCTTTGTTTCTTCAAGGCTTTTGACAAGTTGTTCACTGATTTTAATCATAAAATAAGCACTGCTTGAGCCATGAATTTAATCATAAAATAAGCACTCATCAAACTCTCCCCAACCTAGATTTTTGCTTGTCCTCAAGTAAAAAGAAGATTTGAAAAGGGAAAACAAGCATTTTTTCTTAAAAATCTGAGTTTCTGTTGCAGACAAAAGTTTAAAAGGCAATAATCTGGGTTAATGTCTAGGCAAATGATTTTCTTAATACCAATTCCTTAAAATGTAATGCACCATTACCTTATTCATAAAGCATGTAACCCATTGCTGTAAGAATATAGAATTTCTCATTATTTCTTACCATGTGTCTATTTCGCTCATCCATCATTAGAACTGTTCTGTTAACATTGCCCGTCATTTCTAGTAAAACCAAAATTCAAATGAATAGCAAGGATCAGAAGGTCTTTTAAGGGTGTAATGAGGCTGGGTTAACAAGAAACTTTGGTTTTTCTGGGTTTCAAAACGCATGTTTTAAAGAAGAGCATAAGTGTTTTTGGTTGATTTAGAAGGCTCCTTCTCTGCATTGAAACTTCAGAATTTTCTTTTGTTTTACTCCAGCTCTTTTATACAATCTTTGGAGAGCTTACTTATTCTTTCTGCATTTTCTTCTCCTGCCTCTATTTGTTTCATCTTCTTTTGAGAAAACTAGTTTATGCTCTTTTTCAAGATGAACATGCAGGTGAGGTAGAATTTTTGCTTTTATGCTTAGCTCAGGGCAGAGAAAAAAAAATTTTTTCATGCTTTTATGGCTCAAAGATGGGCTGCCAAAAAAATCGGATATTTTTATCAGGGTAGTTTTTTGGCTCTTGGCTAACTATTTTTTTTCAAAATTGCCTTATCATTTCCTTGCTTGTTTCTTAAGAAAAAAGTTTAATTAGAAAATCAGTCAATGCTAATTTAACAAATTCAAATGAGGCTCTCAAGTGTTTAGATTTTCTCACATTTCATCGAGATATACAGCTTACTTCCTTATTCTGACAGAAAAGGGTTCAAGTCATATAAACAAGTAACAATACATGCATTCCAGTTCCTTGGTTCTTAATTAAGTCATTTTGCCTAAAAAAGAATCAGTGTTGTTGCCTAAAAACATTGTGCTGCTTAGAAACTTTTCTTTGTTCAAAAAGTGAGATCTTTGGTTGGGGTTTTCAAAGATGTTCAAAGTTTTAATCATCAAAACAGGAATGATCATAACAAACAAGAATAATCACAAGCAGATAGGAATAATCACAGGCAGAAAATCTCATGCAATTCCTAAAGTGTGCTGTACTAAAGATAAAGTAAAGCTATAAATTGTCAAACTAAGTAGCAATTTTAATTGTCAAGAACTGAAAGCATTAAAAAAAATTTCACTCTTCCTCGGATGAGTCCTTCTCTGTTCCCAAGTCTCTTTCTGGAGGTCCCTGAGTTGAAGTTCCTGGCCTATCCTCCTGTGTAGCCTCACCTCCTCCCACAAACGGAGGCCTGTCCCCAGGCCAAGCAAGCAGGGCCTCAAACTGGGCAGGTGGCATCCATGGATTGTGTTGACCTGCAGGAATGCTATGATAAAGGCCATTGTGAACATGTAACAAACCTCTATGCTGAGTGTTCTGCTGGGCTAGGAGATGGCTGTTTTGAACTTTCAGGATGTGAATGCCTTGTAAAATCAGGTTGGCTTCAGTGCTGAGGGGGGGGGTGGGCAGGTGCAGTGCTGAATGCTTGCTGTGCTGCTTGTGAGGCATGTGGAGGAGGTGCATCAGTTGCAGGGAGTGCTGGATTACTGCAGTAACGCTCAATGAAGCGTTTGTCTATGGAAGGCCTGATTGGTTTGAGGTCTTGTACCTCAACACCATGAGCTGCACAAAAATCAGTGATAAAGGCAGGAAAACCAAGACTCCCTTTTACCTTTTGACCTGCCTGGGAATACTTCTGGTCAGAAATCACAAACTTGTGGATTTCATCCGATAGTACTTGGGCTAGATCAACAGAGATGTCCTCTCTCAGAATGCAGTATAGGAGGTAACACCTTGCCCCATTTGAAAGTGGTGTCCTGGAACACAGATAGCGGCTTCAAGGTCATGTGTGGCAATGAACTGGTTCCTTGCAACCATGGCAGCATATTCGCAGATTTCCCCTTCTCCTAAGGTCATGATGTTCCCCAAGTAGAAATTGATTGTGTCTCTGTCATATGAGAGCCATGTACCCCGCACATAGGTTTTTCGTTCCCCCCCTCCATCTTTTGTCCAGGCGTTTGCATAGAATTCTCTTACCACTTCAGGGTCAAATTTTTCCCTTGGGTAACATACTTTTAACCAATTTCTCCTTCTTATGATCTGCAGGAAGGCATCGCATTCTCCCAAGGCCAAGTCTACTTTCCTTTCTGGTATGAATGTCCAATTTGAGATGTCTTCATACCGCTTGCTGTTGCCTTTCTTCCTGAATCTTGGAGCATCATCTTTTTCATCTGTTCGTGGTCTTTTGCCCTTGTTCTTTCGGGAACTCCTTTTTGGGGAAGTGGTGGCAGGGGGAATTGGTGCAGTTTGCTTGGTTCTGGCCATCTGCAAGAAAGTTAAGAACCATTTTGCACTTAAGATCTTTCTTTCAGTACTTTTATCAAACATTCAGCATGCATTAAAGGAATGTGAAACAGAAAAGGGTCATGAATTACAAAGAATTTGAAATACAAGAGCAAAGCTTGAACGTCTTTCTCTAAACAATTCAGAAACAACCAAGCATAACTCATAGCATTCGTAAAAAAAAACAGGAAGAAGTTATTTAAAGGCTTCAATATATTCTCAAAAGGAATGTATTAATTCTCCCTACACAGTAGTCTAATGCTTTGAATTTCAAAAAGAGGATAGTGCAGCAGTTACCTAGGAGGATCCGAAAGTGCAAGAGAGAATGGTTTGCAAAATAGAAGCGTGACTTATGAGATGAGAGTGAAGAGACAATTATTGGAAAAGAGAGGGCAGTTACAAAACATAGAGAGTCAGAAGGTTGATGAACGGTTATGTGAGTGAGAGAGTGGGCAGTTTCAAAATTCTGTATTTATTAGCATCAGGGGCTGTTTTGCATTATCGCGCTTGAGCGCCATGATTTCACGCTTAAGCGCGAAAGCTCCACGCTTGAGCACAATATACCCACGCTTGAGCGTGATCGGCCTGGATTCAGGGTCTGAGAATGAAAATGTCACGCTTGAGCGTGTTTTTGTCACGCTTGAGCGCTGGGTTATCACGCTTGAGCGTGACCAACCACCTGATGCTTAGTTTATTTTCTCGCTTGGGCGCAGGGGTCTTGGTTTGAGCGTGGTAGCCTCTGATTGCTGTCCAGGTCCTTTCGTTTAAGCGTAAAAGGTCACGCTTAAGCGAGATCGGGTTTATTTTGTTTGAAAATTTCTTTAGCAGAGGTGCCACGCTTAAGCTTGACTCTCACGCTTAAGCTTGATGAGGATGGTTTAGGACTTACCTGGGATCGCTTAAGCTAGATTATCCACGCTTGAGCGTGGTGATGTCCTCATGTCTCTCTGAATTCAACTTCCAGCTCCAGTTTTGTTTGCAGATCCTTCTACAAGGTGAACAGAAACTTTTAAAGTGAAAAGAAATAAAACACAAAAGATTGGGTTGCCTCCCAATAAGCGCTTGTTTAACGTCATTAGCTCGACGCCTGAGTTTGATCATGGGTCTTTTAGCAGGATATCAGTGGCAACCTTCTCCACTTCTCCCCCTAAATAGGGCTTTATTCTCTGTCCGTTCACGACCCAAGTTCTTTCAGATTTTGGATCTTGCAACTCAATAGCTCCATAAGGTTTCACCTCCCTGACAATAAAGGGTCCTGACCATTTAGACTTGAGTTTTCCTGGGAATAGTTTCATCCTTGAGTTGAAAAGAAGAACAGATTGTCCCTGGTGAAAACTTTTCTTCATGATGTGTCTATCATGGTAAACCTTCATTTTCTCTTTATAGATCCTGGATGAGTCATAGGCATGATTCCTCCATTCTTCCAACTTGTGCATCTGAATCTTCCTTTCTTCAGCTGATGCCTTTGGGTTATAGTTGAGGGTTTTCAGTGCCCAAAATGCTTTATGTTCAAGTTCCACTGGAAGATGGCAATTTTTACCATATACCAATTGTTAAGGTGAAAATCCAGTTGGTGCTTTGTATGCTGTTCTATAGGCCCATAAAGCGTCATCTAACTTCAATGACCAGTCTTTTCTGCTTTGGCTGATTGTCTTCTCCAATATCCTCTTAATTTCTCTGTTGGATACTTCCACTTGGCCATTAGCCTGAGGATGGTAAGGGGAAGTTACTTTGTGCTTGACTCCATAATGTTCAAGGCATCTTTGGAGTTGACTGTTGCAGAAATGAGAGCCTCCATCACTTATTAAGACTCTTGGGGTGCCAAACCTGCTGAAAATGTGTTTTTTAAGAAATTTGATGACAGTTTTGGCATCAGCTTTAGCACATGCCATGGCTTTCACCCACTTAGAGACATAGTCTACTGCCACAATTATGTACTCATTTGAGAATGACATTGGTAATGGCCCAGTAAAATCTATGCCCCAGCAATCAAAGACTTCTATTTCAAGGATGGCAGTCAAGGGCATCTCATGTCTTTTTGATATGTTCCCTGTCTTCTGACATGCTTCACAATGCTGCACAAAAACATTAGCATCTTTAAACAAAGAGGGCCAATAAAAACCTGATTGGAGGATCTTTGCTGCTGTTCTTTCCCCATTGAAATGTCCTCCATAGGGTGAGCTGTGACAGTGCCATAGGATGCTCTCAGCCTCCTTTTGGGACACACATCTCCTCAAGATGTGATCTGATCCAAGTTTGAATAGGTAGGGGTCATCCCATATGAATTGCTTCGCATCCCTTAGAAACTTCTTCTTCTGCTGCCATGAAAGGTCATCAGGCAGTACTTCAGCAGCTTTAAAGTTGGCCATGTCTACAAACCATGGCCGTTCTTTCAGCATCAGTAGCTTTTCATCAGGAAATTCTTCCTTCACTTCAGGTTGGAGCCGTGTGACTTCCTGATTGACAAGTCGGGACAAATGATCTGCAATAAAATTTTCGCTGCCCTTTTTGTCTTTGACTATTAGATTGAATTCTTGCATTAGCAAGATCCATCTAATTAGTCTGGGCTTAGAATTAGATTTATTCAACAAATATTTAATGGCAGCATGGTCAGTAAAAATAGTGATTTTGGAACCAATCAGATAAGGTCTAAATTTCTCCAGGCCATACACTATTGCTAAGAGTTCTTTCTCTGTTGTTGCATAATTTGTTTGTGCAGGGTTTAAAACTTTACTAGCATAGTGTATAACATGAAAAATTTTAGCCTTTCTTTGTCCTAATACGGCCCCAACAGCATAGTCACTGGCATCACACATCATTTCAAAATCTAGTCCCCAATCAGGGGCAACTATTACAGGTGCACATGTTAGTTTATGCTTTAGAGTTTCAAAAGCATGTAAACAAGAATCATCAAAAATGAAAGGAGTGTCTTTGTTTAAGAGATTACTCAAAGGCTTTGCAATTTTTGAGAAGTCCTTGATGAACCTTCTATAAAATCCTGCATGACCCAAGAAGCTTCTGACTCCTTTTACATTTCCTGGTGGTGGCAATTTCTCGATTACTTCCACCTTGGCTTTGTCCACTTCAATGCCTCTTTTGGAGATTTGATGTCCTAACACAATGCCTTCAGTCACCATGAAGTGACATTTTTCCCAATTCAAAACCAAATTGGTGTCTACACATCTTTTCAATACAGTGGTCAAATTTTTCAAACATTGGTCAAATGAAGAACCAAAAACAGAGAAATCATCCATGAAAACCTCTATGCATTTTTCCACCAAATCAGAGAAGATAGCAAGCATACATCTTTGAAATGTTGCAGGGGCATTGCACAATCCGAAGGGCATTTTTCTGTATGCAAATACCCCAAAGGGACATGTGAATGCTGTTTTTTCTTGATCCTCAGGTGCAACTGCGATCTGGTTATACCCTGAGTATCCATCTAGAAAGCAGTAGTATGCTTGACCTGCAAGTCTTTCTAGCATTTGATCCATGAAGGGCAGAGGGAAATGATCTTTCCGGGTAGCAGTGTTTAGTTTCCTGTAATCGATACACATCCTCCATCCTGTGACAGTTCTTGTAGGGATCAATTCATGTTTCTCATTCTGTATGACAGTGATTCCTCCTTTCTTTGGAACAACCTGCACAGGGCTAACCCAAGAGCTATCAGAAATAGGATAAATTATACCAGCTTCTAGTAACTTGGTTACCTCCCCTTTTACAACTTCCTTCATAGTTGGGTTCAAGCGTCTCTATGGCTGAGCAATTGGTTTGAATTCTTGTTCCATGTAAATGTGATGAGTGCAGTAAGCTGGGCTTATTCCCTTCAAATCTTCCAGCCTCCATCCAATTGCTGTTGAATGTTCCTTCAACACTTGAATCAACTGCTTCTCTTCTGTACCTGTCAATTCCCTGTTAATAATAACAGGTTTTTGGTTATCATTATCAAGAAAGACATATTTCAAGTGTGGAGATAAAGCTTTTAACTCCACTTTTGGTGGAACAACTTCTTTTGTTTCCTCAGATAGCCTTCCAAAGTGACTTTCTTTTTGAGCATCTTGCGTGTCCTTGTTCTTATCTTCATCCATTGCTCCAATGTTCAGCTCATCCAGTGGATCTTTGTTGAACCATTCGTTGGTTTGCTCTCTGATGGCTTCTTCTTCAACATCAATTTTGAAGCACTGTTGTTTGTCTTTTGGGTATTTCATTGCATCAAACATATTGAAATTTACTTCTTCATCTTGCACTCTCACTTTTAACTTCCCGTCATCCACATCAATGATTACTTTTGCGGTCTTCATGAAGGGTCTCCCCAAAATGAGAGGTACTTCTGCATCTTCTTCTATATCCATTATGACAAAATCTACAGGAAACACAAACTTGTCAACTCTTACCAGTACATCTTTAGCTATGCCATATGAAAATTTCATAGACCTATCTGCCAGCTGGAGGGTCATCCGGGTTGGCTTCACCTCAAGATCTCCAATTTTTTTCACCATTGAGAGAGGCATTAGATTAATGCTTGCTCCCAAATCCAAGAGTGCTTTTCCTACTGGTAGAGTACCAATAGTTACTGGGATTGTGAAACTTCCGGGGTCTTTTGTTTTTTGTGGCAGTGCCTTTTGAATGATGGCACTGCAGCCTGCTGCAAGCTCCACTGTTTCTTCAGAAAATCTCTTCTTCTTTGTTAACAGCTCCTTCATAAATTTAGCATAAGTTGGCATTTGCTCCATGGCTTCCACAAAAGGTATGTTTATTTGTAACCTTTTGAAGATATCCATAAATCGTGCAAATTGCCTTTCCTTGTCCATTTTTGAAGGGTTCTTTGGATACGGTAAGCTCTTCAGTTGCGGTGTTGGGTCTTCCACCTTCTTCTTCCCTTCTTTTATTTCTTTCTTTTTTTCAACCTCCTCCTTCATATTTACATCATTATTCTTCTTTTCACTAACTTCCTCTTCTGTTTCTTTTTCTTTTTCTACTTTTTCTTCCACCTTGTCATTCTCTTTTTGTCCAATGACCTTTCCACTTCTTGTTGTGATTGCTTTGCATTGCTCCTTTGGATTTGGGTGTGTATTGGCTCCAAATTGGGAGTTGTCATGCTCTGCAATTTGGCAAGCCAATTGCCCCACTTGTGTCTCCAGGTTTCTTATCGAAGCATCAGTGTTCTTTTGGTTGGTGATTGAGACCTGCATGAATTTTTCTAGAGTGTCCTCTAGTTTTGATGTCCTTTCTGTCAATGAAGGACCTTGTTGATAAGGTCGCTGTCTGTTGGATGTGCTTGCTTCTTGCTTCCATCCACCATTTTGACTATTCCTCCATCCCTGTGAAAAATTATTGGGGTAAGTATTGTTATTGAAGTTACTTTGCTTACCTTGGTTATTCATATAGAGGATAGATTGGTCTCCTTGTTCTCCTTGGCAGTGTCCATTCTGATGTTCTCCTCCACAAAAGTCACATCTCATTTGTGCTTGTTGGTTTCCTGTAGAGGACTGTACAGCATGCAGTTGTTGCGGGAGTTTTCCCATTTGCTGTGTCAGAACTTCAATTTGTTGTGTCAAAATCTTATTTTGAGCCAAAATGGCATCTGTTGTATTAAGTTCCAACACTCCCTTCTTTTGGATTTGTGTTCTGTCATGCTGAGCCTGGTAATCTGTGGATGATAATGCTTCAATGATCCTTGTAGCTTGCTCTGCATCCACTGTCATCATGGTTCCTCCAGCTGCTGCATCCAAAATCATTTTAGTATCACCCCTTAAACCACTGTAAAAGATATTCAATTGGGCAATATCTTCCAGTCCATGGTTTGGGCATCTTCTGAGGAGAGATTTGAAGCGTTCCCATGCTTCACAAAAGGGTTTATCATGGCTTTGTTTAAATGTTGTGATATCTGATTTAGCCTTGATGAATCTGGATGGTGGGAAGAATCTGTGTAGGAATTTTTCCTCCACTGTCTCCCAGCTGTTCAAGCTTTGATTAGGGTGTGACTGGAGCCATTCTTTAGCTTTTCCTGTAAGAGAAAAAGGAAATAATCTTAGGTATGCTGCCTCAATTACTTCCTGTTCAAATCCCATTGTTCCTACCAATTCATAGAATGTGGCCAAGTGAGTGTAAGGATCTTCACTGGACATTCCATGAAATTGATGGGAACTAATTAAACTAAGGAAAGCAGGTTTCATTTCTATAGCCCTGATTGTATTTGGTATAGCAATGCTTGAGTAGTGTCTAGGTCCTTGTTGCAATGTGTAATCTCCAAGTGTTCTCCTTGGTGGATTTTGATTATTGCTGTTGTCCTCCATTGTAACAGAGGAAGTTTGTCCTACGTGGAAGTTCTGCTTGGCTTTCTTGATTTTCTTGAGGAACCTGTCTATCTCAGGATCAAATGCAAGTTGTTCTTTTGTACCCTGTCCTCTCAAGATCATAAATCAAGAACTCAAAGTAGCAAGGTTAAAAAAAAAAATAAAAACAAATTACAAACAAGTTTATTTACACTGTCTTGTCAATTCAATGCTAAAATATTCAAACTCAAATCACCTCCCCGGCAACGGCGCCAAAACTTGATAAATGTTTTGCTTATATTGAGTTTGCTGAAAGAGAATCAAGTTTGTATAATATGAACTCAATGAAATGGATGTGCCAAGTTTAAACACAGAAGTTGCAATATAGTATAGTTGTCGTTCCACTCAGGAGGTGCTAGAATGAAGATCTTAGTTTGAATTGATTAGGCAGAAAGTTTCAGTTTTGATTTGTTGTGAATGTTGTTGAATGAAAAACAGTAAGCAACAAAATAACAGAGGATAGCACTTTACAAAATATAACAGTAAATGATGTTGGAAAATCAGTTTTGTAAAACAGGGATTGGCTTCATCACATCTTCACCTCTGTAAGCTGCATAAGTTTCCATATAAGTAAATCGAAAAGATAAGTTCTACGTCACAATCAAAGTCATTTGCATCGATCCCTCGACTACAAAATTCATAAGAATGATTCCCAAACCGCTGATCCCTCAGTCACTTTGGAAACCATTCCAGCATTATCGATCGATTGTTTTGACGTTTGTTGCGTTAGACGCCATCCCTGGCTACCTACTCACAACAAGCATTTCTTTCAGGGTCTGCTTTCAAAAGTCACTTCCCAGCATACTCAAGAAAACTTAGAACAAGAAAATAGTGATCAAGTACTTTCAGGCATTAAACGCAGAAGGAAATACAGAAACTTTATCAAATCTCATTACTCAATGAAAACTTACGACAGCATTACTTCAGTGTTGAATGGATTACAGCCAATCCCATAAGGGAAATTAGTTACTCATGCCTTGCATTTTCACCATCAAAGAAATGAATACAGAAAATGGAAAGTGTGAAAATAAAAATACAGAGGATGTAATGATGTATCAGATGATGTTGGGTCCTAGATGCCCTGTTTGCAGCTTGCTTTATAGGAGTTTTTGGCTTAGTTTCTCTTACCCACTTACGTAGAACCCATACGGCATCTTTCAGAGACTGGTGGAAACAGCAGAAAGTGGATGAGTTTGCATCACATTACGGGTGAATAAAGAATTAAGAAGCCCACGCTGTGTGAGTCACGCTTGAGCTTGCTTGTCCACGCTTAAGCGTGGTTCCTTGGTTCAACATATGTATTCCACGCTCAAGCCACGCTCAAGCGGGATCGTGGTCATGCCCAAGCGGCTCCTGCTCACGCTTGAGCGTGAGATGACCTGATGCTGTTCCTTATTCCATTTCAGTCACGCTTTAAGCTTCTTGGTGCCAAGCTTGAGCGTAAGTCATGCATGAAGTCACGCTTGAGCGAGCTCGGGCTCACGCTCAAGCGTGAGGGGCTGTTGGTGTGTTCCTTGTTTCACTTGGGTGCATGGGCAACGTGGCTTCCGCGCTCAGGCGTGTAGTGTACCACGCTCAAGTATCCTTTGCTTGATGCTCTTTGTTTCTTCAAGGCTTTTGACAAGTTGTTCACTGATTTTAATCATAAAATAAGCACTGCTTGAGCCATGAATTTAATCATAAAATAAGCACTCATCAGAAGGCTAAACTAAATAAACTGTTCTAAAATATATTTCTAGTTTCATGAAAAATTGTGTACCCTTTCCTTGATATTGTCACTTACCTTCATTTAATCTTATCATGTATTTTGTTCGCAACTCAAAAATATCACCTCTTAATTTTGTTAACCATGCTAATCATAAACTGATGGTTAACTCTAAACGCCTCAATAATTACATTTCTGAATCTATTAAGACATTACTTAATATAATCCTTAACATCTATAAATTAAAATTCCTACTTGCAATATATAAAAATAGACTGTTAAGAATATATCACTGGAGAACTAGCCGTTAGCAATTAGCCGTTGGACTAGCCGTTTATGACCATTGCTCACTCTCCTTTACTTGCTTATAAATTTCCAATCCATTCCCACTTCCTATCAAAACTTCAAAGTTTCCTAGTTTCTCTCTTCTATCTAGTTTCTTCAATCTCTTTCCTCAAGTAATATCATACTATTCGATGGTCAACCTTCCTAGAAGTGATGAAGAGTGAAGGCGAGCTGGACTACAGTTTGTGGTAACAAGTGCCTCACTTCTTATAATCATTATGGTGATTTCTCTAGTTTGGGTATTTTATGTATTGCCAAAACTCTTAGGCCTCTAACTATTATGATTCTCTAATAATTGTCAGAAGATCAAATGGTTACTCGTCTTTTAACTATAATGTACTAGATGTTCTATTTTATTTCCTTCAATGTAATCATGTATAATAAATTATCCTAGTGAAAAAGGATAAATATGTCTTAGTCCTTGTTGTACTTGTTTGTCTAGCTAAATCTTTATGTTCTTTGCTTCATGACAATTTAGGGTATAAAATCAATTCTTATTGTCCTACATAATGGATTAAATATTTCTTAACTAATTGATTGCATATCCCATCATAATTGACTACAATCATTACATAGATTTGATAAATTCATTAATCTTAATGATCATAAGTCACTACATTGACTTAGAAATACTCACTTAAATTTTTGTTATGGTTGGCTAAGGTTTATGTAACTCACTTCATAGAACTACGTTAAATTAATAAGTAAGGGTTCATATTTATTTACCCGTAGTTTACTAACATATTTCTTTATTATAAGTTTTTCAAAATATTTGTACAATAAACATTACATAACAATGATTTATATAGCGTATGTATATTCATTGGACAAAATTGATGACTAGAAGAAAATAATTTGATAAATATGCATCAGATTGTTAGGAATCACTAAGAAAATACTTTATGATTCAATTTTCCAATATTAAACCAATATTATTATCTCCTAAAGATCTATAGTACTTATTTTAGATCCTTTATTGACATAGTTACCACAATAAAACACTTAGAAAATTCAACAATCTATGGTTGATTACATTCAATGTCACAACCATAAAAGTTTCATTAATTCATATATATATATATATATATAACTATCACATATATTATTCAATTGTAGGCATCATAAAGAAAAACTTCATCAAATCAAATAACCAGTAACATGCCTTATATGTCATACAAAAGAAGAATCAATACAAATAGTCAAAGATACACTTCCTAACACGATTATTTGTCATACCATATAAGTTAGTGAACAAATTTTCATAAAGCATACATCCTCACATTTTTTTTATAGATTCAAACTATATTATCAAAGGAAAAACTATGATTCTATCTTAGACAATTGTTATACTAATTTTGGATTACAACAGTTATTTACCCATTGGAATTCCAATTTAGAAAAGCATCTATATGAATTCAAGGACATGATAAGGAATATCCTAATAGGGTTTATTGAGTTTGTCTCCATTTCTCCATAGACCACATTAGCCTAGGGATAAATTCATCCTTCATTCGACATGTCTTTCACTACTTAGTGTAAATCATTCGGGGTGATCATTCTGATAATTTATAACTAAGTAGTTAAAGTCATGACAGTTCCGGTCTAAAATTTATATCAAAATATTCCTAAGACTTTTTTTAAACTTAACCTTTAATTATTATATGAAAATATATGTTATTAAAGATCTTCTATTGTCTTATCTCCTTCATTATCCCCATATGTAAACAGATAAAACATACGCATACAATTTATTTACTTCTTTTATTAATAATGCTAAGACTGACAAAAATTTACATAAAATATCAGACACCTTGCCTCTTTATGTACAATATGTCCCATACCATATTGTAAAAAGAGGTAAATGTTCAATATTTCATTATCACATATTAACTAAAGAATCAAACACCATAGATCACATTTGGAATAAAAGAAAATAACTACATTAGTTAATTTACCTTATTATTCCACCATACATTAACATCCATACTTAAATAATGTCAAGAAAGACTTCAGAATGGCCAATCTCTAAAAATCCCCACAAAAATATTTTTCAAGTAATAGGCTATAGAGTTCTAATTTATACTTCGTACGAACTTAAAAACTAGTTCTTTTTTTCCTAACTTTTCTTCCCTTGCTCCCTGTCATCTACTCCAATAATAAAATTTCCTCTTCTATTAATCATAAAATCTTTTGACTAACTTAACCATCAGAGTGCACAACAGGCTAGTAAGACCATACCCCAAGCCGATTTGGATTGAACTGCTCTGATACCACTTTGTAACACCCCTTTATATACATGATATATATATATATATATTCTTCTAGCTTTTAAAAACTTTAGAAAGATATACATATTTATCACTCATTATCTCGCGTATATACATCTGATTTCCTTTGAATATTATAAGTAAAAAGAGTGTTGTCTTTCAACATTTTTCATAATGACAAAATGAACCTTTAGAAAATCATAAGTAATCAAATATTACAGTATCATATCCAAATGATAAGGTTTATCAAATTTTAACATTTACCTTGAATTACAATCATCCAACTTAATATTGTAATAAGGTAAATTAAAACTAAAAATTTAATACCTCTACTAAGACTGTAACCAATCATTTCCTTGTCTTCAAACCATGTGGTTTTGAATCCTACTCTTGTCACATCTCTTCTCCTATCAGATTAAGTATGAGACCAATTTACCCTCTTGTAATTACATCTTTTCATCTTGGACTGCTAGCTATACATCATATAACATATATTTTGAACACGAATTCAAACAAAAAGGAGTAAGAAACAAAATATAATATCTTACAAATAAGACATAAGCATAAGGGTTTTCACAAACTAATATAATAATATCAGTCATAATCTTATACACAATCAATTATGAATGCAGGGTTTCCACAAACATAACAATTATATTTTCATTCACACCACCAATATAGAATGTCACAATCACATGAATGTTATGTAATGCTTTTAATGCTACTATCTCATTTAGTTTATGTATGTGGGCCCTTAAAGTTTTAATTTGCACTAGGTCAACCAGGAGTTTTAATTTGCACTAGGTCGTTATCAGTGACGATCCATACTGGTACTGTAACATCCCAGATATTTATAGAAAAATTTTATGTAGTGGAAAATATTAAAAATTGTTTTAAGGATTTAATTCATATTTTTATGAATTATTGGGCAATTATAAGTAATTAAATATTGTGGGTGTAAATAGATTTATTGATTGGTTAATTATAAAAGGTTAAATGAGGTATGATTAGAAGAAGAGAAAAGTTTAATTAAAAGTCACCGGTTGGGGAGGTAACCGGTTGCCATGAGTTTTAAATAAAGGTTTATTTTTCTTTCCTCAATCATTCACTCTCTCACGTGAATCTTCTTCTTCTTCATCTGTTTCTTTTCTTCTTCTCCTTCCTCCATCGCTGTGAGCTGCATGCTCTGAAGGAAGGTCCATTTTGCATCCAAACCTTGAAATAATTACATTTCCGTGATAGTGGTTTCAAGGTGAGTCCATTGAACCGTTTAAATTTGTTACCTCGTCTCTTTCATTTTCTTCTCTGGACCGAATGGTCATGTATGGTGGGGTACTATTCCGATCTCCACTCCTCTTGGCTGTGTGAGCCTGAAAATGGCCTTTTGACTGTGTGGGTGGTGCGACGTTAACGGGTTTTGCCTTTCAACCCCGTAGGTAGTAGAACGAACACCAAAAGGCTGATTGACTGAGCTGGTGCTAGATTTGGAAGTGAAACAGTGAACCCAGTGCTTAGAGGACGTAATCGGTACTAGGAGCAGATTATTGAAGCTTGGAACTGAGGTAAGGGGGTGTCTGGGTTATAATTAATTAGAATAGGACATACTGTCTGAGTCGTTGGAATGATTGTGAACCGGGTAAGAGATGATACTGAATGAAAATTGTGAATATGTATGAATGCAGGTATGAATATGGACACCGATCAGTTTAGGATCAGGTGTGTGTGTATGTGTAACTTAAGAAATATTTGATGTTGTGATAATAGAGATGATGCTGGATGAGTTGTATGTGAATGTATATGTATGAATGCATGTATGTGTATGGACACCGATCGGTTTAAGATCGTGTATGTGTGACTTAAGATGATTATGAGTTTGAAATATTTGATGCTTTGATAATCAGTGTATAGTGGCAATGTGATGCCGGGCTTGACAAGCAGGTCACCTAATGGCAATGTGATGGATGGGCTTGACAAGTCGGTCGCCCTGTATTGTGAGCACATGCCAGTTTCTGGTAGTTGCATCTGTTGTTTGTTGATGACATGTAATGATAATGAGATATGATATATAATTATGTGGTATGAGATGGCCAACGGTATGTATTACCCTCATTTTTGGCTTCCGTTTTCAAGTCGGACCCAGTTGAGCTACCCAGAGGTCTATGACCCAGTGGTTGAGGGGGAGCCAAGTCAGGCTCGGCGAACCAAGTCAGGTTCACAGGATGTCAAGTCGGACTCCTAGCTGAAGGCCGATCCTCTATGTATCCAGATACTAGGCGTCAATTTTGTCTGAGTCAGTGGTGACAATTGATGATTTGATAATTTGCCGAGTGTAATTTGATATATTTGATGAGTATGATTTGATAATTTTCCGAGTGCAATTTGATATATTTGATGAGTATGATTTGATAATTTTACCAAGTGCAAATTTGTTATATTTACCGAGTGGTAAATTGTTATACTTGCTGAGTGTAAATGGCTATATTTGCTGAGTGATTTGCTAAAATTACCAAATAAGAATTGTTATATTTACTGAGTATGATTGGTTATATTGCTGAGTGTGAATTACTATATTTCCGAGTGTTAATTGCTATAATTGCCGAGTGTGAGTTAATTGCTGAGTGTAATGTGCAATTTGATGATAAAGCAGTCGGACGGAGTTTATACTCGTGTTCTGTTATTTAAATTCCATTCTAGATTAATTATGATGCTAAACACTTACCCTTGTTGTGGTTTTCAATTTAGTAATCAGTGACAGGGAAGAGGTCAGAGCCCTGGAGGCGTGCCAAGCGGAGGAGTAATGCTAATGCACCGAGTAATTTTGAATGAATCGTTTAATATATTTGTAGAATGAGTTTTCCGAGTGTGATGCTACAACATGTTGCCTATATGTTGAACTAAATTTGAATCGGTATGCTGATTGACGTGAGTATAAATTCTTGATGCCGTGATTGTTTATTTTTGAGTGAATTTGTGTTGCTGTAGTATAGTAGATTACCGGGCGAATCTTGCCCGAGTGGATTTATTCTTGTTCGAGCGAGGGCCGGTTGATTCGGTGTCTGTTTCGCTCAAGTGAGTATCCCTTGTCCCTTTCTGAGTGAAGAATAACTGAGAGAATCACTTCTGAGTAAAGATTAAAGTACTTCCGAGTGAATATTGAAGTGCTTCTGAGTGAAGATTTGAGTGATTTCGAGTGAAGATTAGAGTGTTTCTGAGTGAAGGTGAGAAGGTTTCCGAGGGAGTTATGCCCGAGAGTCTCTTCCGAGTAAAATAAGGTTAGGGTATTTTCTGAGTGATACATGATAGAGAAGGATAAGCTGATCCCGAGTGAGAGATGACCGAGTAGACCTATTTCTGAGTGAAACCCAACTTGTTGACTTTCCTTGTAAGTCTTGTTCGCTCAGGTTTAGAGTGTACTATTCGCTCAAACGAGTCAGAACTCGCCTAAGCTACCTTCTCGGTTTTTGCCTAAGCGCATCAGGGTCTCGCTCAGGCGAATGACTCCTATCTTTGTTTTTCTTCTTCCGCTGTTTCTAATTAACTATTTTATTAATGGATTTATTTTTGATCGGTTATTGCTATTTTGAGTAGGCTTTTATTATTTTGAATGTATTTAAGAAAAGTAAATATTATTTTATATTAAGACAGAGTTAATTTTTATTAAACGTGAAAAATTATTGCAAAAAATGATTAAACGGGTGTAAATAAAAAGGTAAATTCATGCGGGTCATCACAGTTGGTATCAGAGCGGTTCTTTCTAGAGCCGGGTGTATGGGTGAACCTAGTGATTTATGTGAGTCGTATATTGGGCTATTTTGCATTCTATTGCATTGTGCTTGTGATTGTTTGTGCAGCTTAGAATCATTCCCATGGCACTCCAACGGCGTTGTATTATATGAGTATGAGGTAAATATCTGACTCCCTGGTAGAGCATTGGTTATTAATGGTGATGTGTTTATTCATTATAGAATTACTTTATGGCCGGGAAACTAATTCTGGTGGAGGAGATGATTTCTTCTCGAGGTTTTCCAAATTGATGAGTAGGACCGAATCAAGTCCCACTCTTGATAAATTCCTGAAAAGGAATCCCCCTGCTTATAAAGGAGGGCATGACTACGGTGGGGTGTATGTTTGGATAAGAGAAACCGAACCAGCTCTTGAGTATTTCAAGTGCTCGGAGGAGTAGAAAGTACAGTTTGTGACTTACCGGTTGAAGGACGGGGCTAGGATATGGTGGTCTAGGACCAAGGAACAAATGAATACGGCGAGTGAACCGCTGGTGTGGGTTAATTTCTGAAGGAGGTTTCTTGTCAAGTACTTCCCGGATAATTATAAAATCTGAAAGGAAATGGAATTTGAGGTTGGAACAGGGCCGAGTGTCAATGGCTGAGCACACTACTAAGTTTGACGAGCTGTGTGACTTCTATCACTCTTTGTCACTGGAAGGAACCGAGAGTAGTAAGTGTGCCAAGTATGAAGAGGGATTGTGAATTGGACTTCGCAGTGTGATTATGCCGATTGAGATTCGGGATTATCCGACTCTGGTGAACAAGGATAGGCTGACCGAGGAAGTGCAATTACAGAGGACCTTTCAGTCGAAAGATAAGAGGTCGTTGAAGGCAAGAGGATCCAGTTTCAAGAAAATGGGTCAGTTCTTTCGTGGCGGTAAGTTTTCCGCTACGTCTTCTTCCTCTTCTGGTCGGAGTTCTACTGGTCAATCTAGTAGTCAATCGAGTATCCGAGCATGCTATAATTATGGCTAGGAGAGCCATATTGCAAAACACTGTTCGGATGGACAAATCATTTGTTTCCAATGTGGACAACCGGGACATCTTAGGCCCGATTGCCCACAGAGGCAGCAACCGAGTGGGCATGGTAACTGAGCCAACACTTATGGGTCTCGGGGTGCTAATTTTCTGAGATGAGGTTAAATCCTGTGGTGAAATGAGAATAGTAAGTGTGTTGGTAGCCATAAGTTTATTTGAATAATGGAGTTTGATATTACATAGAATGAAATAAGTTGACGAATGCTCTGATATAATTATTCTTAGGAAGGATGAATCCCCTATACATTTCTACCTGGTCAGAATGACGATAGATATTAGTTGTTCATTCTGGTGTTGAACGTACTTGATGGATATTATGAAAATTCTTAAAATAAAGGAATAAACTGTTGCAATAAACTGTCTTATATCGAGTTTAAGGTTAGTAAGCAAGTGGTGGTATGCTAGTAACGTCGAGTAACCAAAGATGTGGAAACATCAGTGGTATAAGTAAATAGAAAAGATTATAAAATAAATTGAAAAGAGAATGGACGAATAATAGATGATGCAAGTTAGCAACGTTGTAATAAGGTTAACCTTTTAGGAGGGGTGAGCCTCCTGTAGTGATACTATAAAGTGGTTTAAATAAACGTTACCGGTATGTTATGTCCAAATTGTTAGACGATTGATTAACAGACATTGGGAGAAATTATGAGTAGGTAATGGAGGACGGTGTAAGAATGCCTGAATAAGTTGAAGGTAATAGTCGAAGGATGGTTAGTAATAATTTTCAGTGAGATAATTGATGAGGCGAGAATTCACTCAGGGAAGAATTAAGAGAATGTATTATGTGAATGATGGTCGAGTGAAGTATATATATTGGACTATTGTGTACATGATAAGGAGAAGTAGTGAATGAAGGACATGGGATAAAGTGATTAAAAAAGTAGTTGAGCGGGCAGATAATAAGAATGAAGAGAAGTTTTACCTAGTCGTTTGGACTTTGCACGGATATTAGCGTTACATGGGAATCATAGCGGCTGGCCACCGTGGGTTCCTTTTAACATTAATTCATTGTGAAGTTGCCAATAGGCATAGGTGAATGGATTATGATGTAAACAGTTTACGTATCGACCGGTGATATGAATAGTTAGACTGTATACCTAACTTTCACTGGCTTAACTACGAAGTGTTGAACTCCTGAGACTGATCACCTCAGGTAGTTGCACTAGTGGTTGAGGTCATGTGAAGTCGAGGAGACAGACGTGTTTTAGCCAAATCTTGGGTGATCAGATTTAGGAAGAAAAGTGTATGAGTCATATTTCTAAAATTGATAAGTGATTAGAGATGAGGAGTAAATAGAGATGAGATTTGGTAACTGATGAATAATGAGTATAGAAAAGTAAATATTGTGACATGGTAGTCGTTATGAATTACTGCTACATTTTAGGGAGAAGAGATGACCTTAAAAGGAAATCTGAGGATTTGAGTTCCTACTAAGGTACACTGAGTGGAGAATTTCCGATTGAATCATGTCTGAGACAAGACTTTCCGGGTGAAGAAAAGCTGGTTTCGAATGAGTACTTCTCGGGCCAAGATATTTTTGAGTAGTGAATTCCTAAGTGGGGTATCTCTGAGTTGGGTGCGACACTTTCGAGTGGGATGGCACCGATTAAGATATATCGAGTGAGCCTTTTTCTAGGAAAAGTACTTTTGGACAGAGAAAGGGGAACTTCAAATGAGTATGTTTCCGAGTGAATAGTTCCTGAGGGGAGTAAATATCCGTGTGGTGAATTCGTTTAATTCGTGCTCGGGTCCATAATCAGAGTTGCAGAGTCTGTGCTCGGGTTCATCTTTGAGATTGTCTTCGACTCCGAGTGATATTCTCAAGAGGTAAAGATATGGAATTAACCGAAGGTAATGATGGAATTTGGAGATTCCGAGACCGAGTGGTGGTGCCTGCAAAAGGTGATTTCAGGTAAGCCGTGCTAACTGAAGCACATAGGAGTTCTTTTGAGTATTCATCCTGGTATTACCAAGATGTACCACGATTTGAAGAAGGAATTCTGGTGGTCGAGAATAAAGAAGGCAATAACCGAGTATGCGAAGTTGTGTGTGATATGTCAGAAATGCAAGGTTGAACACCAGAGACCCCCAGGTTTACTTCAACACCCAGAGATTCCAATTTGGAAGTGGGAAAGTATTACTATAGATTTCGTATCCGGGTTTTCTCGTACCCAATCCGAGTGTAATGCAATCTGGGTGATTGTGGACCGATTAACCGATTGCTCAATGCTTGGCTATGAACATAAAATAGTCATTGGATCGACTGGCTAGGTTGTACGATTGTATGGCGTACCTTCAAGTATTATTTCTGATCGGTATCCCCAATTTACTTCCAGATTTTGGGGAAGTCTGCAACAAGAATTGGGTACTGAACTAAGACTGAGTTCAGCTTATCATCTGCAGACCGATGGACAGTCAGAATGGACTATACAAACCTTAGAGGATATGCTGAGAGCCTGTGTATTGGAGCACGGTGGCTCATAGGAAAGATATTTACCCTTGGCAGAGTTTTCATATAACAACAACTATTATAGTAGCATTGGAATGGCTCCGTATAAAGCTCTATATGGTCGGAGGTGTCGTACACCATTGTGTTGGAATGAGAATGGCGATGCCATTTATCTGGGGCCCGAGTTAATCCAGGAAATGAATGAACAGGTTGCTCTGGTCTGAGAGAAAATGAAGATTGCCCAAGACCGACAGAAGAGTTACTATGACAATCGGTATAGACCACTTGAGTTTCAGGCGGGTGACTGGGTTTTCCTGAAGGTTTCCCTGACCAAAGGTGTAGGTCGGATATTGAAGTCACAAGCTTAATCCGAGATACATTAGACCGTATCAAATATTAGAGAGGATCGGTGATGTTGCTTACCGACTGGATCTTCCCCAGTCGTTGACTAACATCCATAATGTGTTTCATGTGTCACAACTCCGAGCGTACATCCCATGTGACTCTATGATTGTGCCGAGTGATTCTATTGAATTTAAGGAAGACTTGACGGTGGAAGTTACATCGATCGATATTGAGGAGTATCAGACCAAACAGCTAAGGAATAAGGAAGTGCCATTGGTTAAGGTGAAGTGGCAGAATTTGAATAGGGTAACTTACACTTCGGAATTGGAATCGGACATGAGACGGATGTACCCTAATCATTTTCAATAGGTGCGTTGATTTCGGGGACGAAATCCCTTTTGAGGGGGGGTGGATGCAACATCCCGGATATTTATAGAAAAATTTTGTGTAGTGGAAAATATTAAAAATTGTTTTAAGGATTTAATTGATATTTTTATGAATTATTGGGCAATTAAAAGTAATTAAATATTATGGGTGTAAATAAATTTATTGATTTGTGAATTATAAAAGGGTTAAATGAGGTATGATTAAAAGAAGAGAAAAGTTTAATTAAAAGTCACCGGTTGGGGAGGTAACCGGTTTCCATGAGTTTTAAATAAAGGTTTCTTTCTCTTTCCTCAATCATTCACTCTCTCATGTGAATCTTCTTCTTTTTCATCTGTTTCTTTTCTTCTTCTCCTTCCTCCATCGCTGTGAGCTGCATGCTCTGAAGGGAGGTCCATTTTGCATCCAAACCTTGAAATAATTATATTTCCGTGATAGTGGTTTCAAGGTGAGTCTATTGAACCATTTAAATTTGTTACCTCGTCTCTTTCGTTTCCTTCTCTAGACCGAATGGTCATGTATGGTGGGGTATTGTTTCGATCTCCACTCCTCTTAGTTTTGTGAGCCTAAAATGGCCTTTTGACTGTGTGGGTGGTGCGACATTAACGGGTTTTGCCTTTCAACCCCGTAGGTAGTAGAACGAACACCGATGGGCTGATTGACGGAGCTGGTGCTGGATTCGGAAGTGAAACAGTGAACCCAGTGCTTAGAGGATGCAATCGGCACAAGGAGCAGATTGTTAAAGCTTGGAACCGAGGTAAGGGGGTGTTTGGGTTATAATTAATTAGAATACGACACACTGTCCGAGTCGTTGGAATGATTATGAACCGGGTAAAAGATGATGCTGAATGAAAATTATGAATGTGTATGAATGCACGTATGAATATGGACACCGATCGGTTTAGGATCGGGTGTGTGTGTGTGTGACTTAAGAAATATTTGATGCTGTGATAATAGAGATGATGTTGGATGAGTTGTATGTGAATGTATATGTATGGATGCATGTATGTGTATGGACACCGATCGGTTTAAGATCGTGTATGTGTGACTTAAGATGATTATGAGTTTGAAATATTTGATGCTGTGATAATCGGTGTATAGTGGCAATGTGATGCCGGGCTTGACAAGCAGGTCACCTAGTGGCAATGTGATGGATGGGCTTGACAAGTCGATCGCCCTGTATTGTGAGCACATGCCAATTTCTGGTAGTTGCATCTGCTATTTGTTGATGACATGTAATGATAATGAGATATGATATGTGATTATGTGATATGGGATGGCCGACGGTATGTATTACCCTCGTTTTTGGCTTCCGTGGTCAAGTCAGACCCAGTTGAGCTACCCAGAGGTCTATGACCCAGTGGTTGAGGGGGAGCCAAGTCGGGCTCGGCGAACCAAGTCGGGCTCGGCGAACCAAGTCGGGTTCACAGGATGTCAAGTCGGACTCCTAGCTGAAGGCCGATCCTTTATGTATCCAGATACTAGGCGTCAATTTTGTCTGAGTCAGTGGTGACAATTGATGATTTGATAATTTGCTGAGTGTAATTTGATATATTTGATGAGTATGATTTGATAATTTACCGAGTGCAATTTGATATATTTAATGAGTATGATTTGATAATTTTGCCGACTGCAAATTTGTTATATTTACCGAGTGGTAAATTGTTATACTTGCTGAGTGTAAATGGCTATATTTGCTGAGTGATTTGCTAAAATTACCAAATGAGAATTGTTATATTTACTGAGTATGATTGGTTATATTGCCGAGTGTGAATTACTATATTTCCGAGTGTTAATTGCTATAATTGCCGAGTGTGAGTTAATTGCCGAGTGTAATATGCAATTTGATGATAAAGCAGTCGGACGGAGTTTATACTCATGTTCTGTTATTTAAATTCCGTTCTAGATTAATTATGATGCTAAACACTCACCCTTGCTGTGGTTTTCAATTTAGTAACAAGTGACAGGGAAGAGGTCGGAGCCCTAGAGGCGCGCCAAGCGGATGAGTGATGCCAAGGCACCGAGTGATTTTAAATGAATCGTGTAATATTTTTGTATAAAAAGATTTCCGAGTGTGATGCTACAACATGTTGCCTATATGTTGAACTAAATTTGAATCGGTATGCTGATTGACATGAGTATAAATTCCTGATGCTGTGATTGTTTATTTTTGAGTGAATTTGTGGTGCTGTAGTATAGTCGATTACCGAGTGAATCTTGCCCGAGTGGATTTATTCTTGTCCGAGCGAGGGCCGGTTGATTCGGTGTCTGTTTCGCTCAAGTGAGCATCCCTTGTCCCTTTCTGAGTGAAGAATAACCGAGAGAATCACTTCCGAGTGAAGATTAAAGTACTTCCGAGTGAAGATTAAAGTACTTCCGAGTGAAGATAAAGTGATTCCGAGTGAAGATTAGAGTGTTTCTGAGTGAAGGTGAGAAGGTTTCCGAGGGAGTTATGCCTATGAGTCTCTTCCGAGTAAAATAAGGTTAGGGTATTTTCCAAGTGATACATGACAGAGAAGGTTAAGCTGATCCCGAGTGAGAGATGACCGAGTGGACCTATTTCTGAGTGAAACCTAACTTGTTGACTTTCCTTGTAAGTCTTGTTCACTCAGGTTTAGAGTGTACCATTAGCTCAAGCGAGTCAGAACTCGCCTAAGCTACCTTCTCGGTTTTCGCCTAAGCGCATCAGGGTCTCGCTCAGGCGAATGACTCCTGTCTTTGTTTTTCTTCTTCCGCTGTTTCTAATTAACTATTTTATTAATGGATTTATTTTCGATCGGTTATTGCTATTTTGAGTATGCTTTTATTATTTTGAATGTATTTAAGAAAAGTAAATATTATTTTATATTAAGACCGAGTTAATTTTTATTAAACGTGAAAAATTATTGCGAAAAATGATTAAACGGGTGTAAATAAAAAGGTAAATTGATGCGGGTCGTCACAAGTACCCCGAACTGTGCTATGATATTCTCATACATAAAACGCCTGGTACGGGCTGAAGTGATGTGTACCATTGGTTTTGCCTCAATCCACTTGGTGAAATAATTGACCCCCACAATAAGGTACTCGATGCCCCCAGGAACAGTAGGGAATGAGCCCAAGATATTCAAACCTCATTGGTAAAAAGGCCAAGGCATCGCGGAAGCAGATAGCTCGTCAGCTGGTGTGTGATGAAGGTTAGCGAACCTTTGACAAGGATCAAACTTCTTCACAAACTCCATACAATCTTTCTTAATTTCTAGCCACCAATAACCAGCTCTCAAAATCTTCTTTGTCAGGCTCCGTCCTCCGTAGTGGTGTCCGCACTGGCCTTCATACACCTCTTCCATGACGTCCTGTTAAGACACCGGAGGTAGGGCACGGAAAAACATATTCTAAATAGTAAACCATCTACCATAGTGAAATAGGGCAGCTTCCTCTTTATCCTCTTCCTCTCTGCCTCATCAGTGGGCAGTTGCCCATTTACCAAGTACCGGATGAAAGAAACTACCCACAAATTGTCATTGAACGCTCTGCTGGTTATGGCCATGTGTGGCGGAGTTAAAAGAATATTGAGAGTAGTCAAAGTGCTCTAGACCATGGTGGTGGTACTCTTAGGTTGCTTTCTGCTGGCTAGTCTCGAAAGGTTATCTGCTCTGGTGTTCTCTTCCCTTGGCACATACTTAAACTCCAACACCATGAATCGCTCCTTCAGCTCATTCACACAGTTCAGATATAATTGAAGTTGAGGCTCATGAACTTGATACTCATCCTGGATCTGTGAAATCACCAACTGTGAGTCGCTGCAATGGGTCACCTAGGAAGCTCTGATATCTAATGCTGCTCTGAGTCTGGTGACACAAGCTTCATATTTAGCTTGGTTGTTGGAAGTTTTGAAGTTAAAACACAGTGAAATTTCCAGAAGCACACCATCATCGCTCTCAACCACTACACTTGTACCACTCCCCTTGTTATTGGATGAACCATCCATGTAAACCGTCTAGTGAGCGTGAGGTATGGTTGAATCTACCCCAGTCATCTCCATAACAAAATCTGCTAACACATGGGCTTTAATGGCACCTCAAGGTTTATACGACACATTGAACTCAGACAGTTTGATTGACCACTTAATCATCCTCTCTGCGAGGTCTACCTTGCTCAACACAAAGCGAAGCAGAAGATCCATCCTCATGACAATGAGGTGCACATGAAAATATAGCCTGAGGCATCAGGAGGCCTAAAAAAATATGAGGGCGGCTTTTTCAATCTTTTGGTATCGGCCCTGAGCTTCCTGCAACATTTTACTTATAAAATACATTAGTCTTTGTCCTTCTGGTGTCTCCTTCACCAATGCCACCCTTAAAGCCTCATCAAAAATAGCCAAGTAAAGAACGAGCATCTCCTCAGGGTCAGGCTTCACCAAAATGGGAGGTTTGGAAATAACCTCCTTGAGCTCTTAAAAAGCTTGCCCCTGCTCCTGCTCCTGCCCCCACTCAAACTTCTTGGACTTCTTCAAAATTTTATACATGGGGAGGGACCTGTGCGTTGTCTTAGGCATAAACCATGCTAGGGCCGTTACTTTCCTATTCAAAGACTAAACCTCTCTCAGGTTCTTCAAGCTTTACATATTCTGAATAGTCGGGGTCTTAGCTAAAGACAAGGCAAAGGCAGATTTAGGCCGAAGAGCCTTAATGAAAATATATAGCTGGATGGCTTCTGTGAGATTAGGTACCATGGCTGCCTCTTTATAAAACCTCTTCAGAAAATCCTTCAGAGTCTCATTCTCTCCTTACCTAATCTAGGCAAGGGTATGTGACGTCCTAGGAACGTATCTAGAGATGACGAAGTGATCACTAAATGTCATTGTCATTTCCTCCCAGGAGTCTATTGAGCCTGACAGAAGCACCTTAAACCAACTCAGAGCTTCTCCAGTCAATGTGCGAGGGAACATACGACATATGACATCCTTCTTAGCTCCCAAAAACATCACCTCACAGGCATAAGCATCTAAATGCTTACTTGGGTTTGTCTTACACTATATCTTCCTATGGAGAGAGGTTGAGTCGTCTGCAAGTGTGTAACATCCCAGATATTTTAGTAAAATTATGTGTAGCGGAAAATATTGATAAATATTTGAGTGATTTATTTGATATTTTTACAAATTATTAGGCAATTATAAATAATTAAATGTTGTGAAAGTAAATAAAATTTGTTTGATTGATTAATTATAAAAAGGGTTAAATGAGGAGTGATTAGAAGGAGGAAAAGTTTTAATTAAAATTTCAAAAGAAAATATAAACGAAATAGTAGAAAATATAAATGAGGAGTGATTAGAAGGAGGAAAACATAAAGAAGGTTTTTTTCTCTTTCCTCAATCATTCACTCAATCATTCACTTCTACGAGAACCTCCTTCTTCTTCTTTGTCTGTTTCTTTTCTTCTTCTCCTTCCTCCATCGCTGCGAGCTGCATGCTCTGAAAGGAAGTCCATTTTGCATCAAAACTTGAGATAACTACATTTCCGTGACTGTGATTTTAAGGTAGTAGAACGAACACTAGAGGACTAATTGACGAAGCTGGTGCTAGATTCGGAGGAGAAACTGTGAACCCAGCGCTTAGAGAACGTAATCGACATCAGGAGCAGATTTGTCGAAGCTTGGAACCAAGGTAAGGGGGTGTTCGGGTTATAATTAATTAGAATAGGACATGTTGGGTCTGAGTCGTTGAACTGATTGTGAACATGGTAAGAAATGATGTTGGATGAAAGTTATATGTGGATGAGTTGTATGTGTATACATGTGTGAATATGGACACCGATCGGTTTAAGATCGTGTGTGTGACTTAAGATGATTATAAGTTTGAAATATTTGATGCTGTGATAATCGGTGTATAGTGGCAATGTGATGCCAGGCTTGACAAGCAGGTCGCCTAGTGGCAATGTGATGGATGGGCTTGACAAGTCGGTCACCCTGTATTGTGAGCACATGTCAGTTTTTGGTAGTTGCATCCTCTGTTTGTTGATGACATGTAATGATAATGAGATATGATATGTGATTATGTGGTATGGGACGGCCGAAGGTATGTATTACCCTCATTTTTGGCTTCTGCGGTCAAGTCGGACCCAGTTGAGCTACCCAGAGGTCTATGACCCAGTGGTTGAGGGGAAGTCAAGTCGGACTCCCAGCTGAAGGCCAATCCTTTAGTATCTGGATCCTAGGTGTCAATTTTATCTGAGAGTCAGTGGTGACAATTGATAACTTATTAGTTGTGATGTGTATGTGATTAATTATATTTGCCGAGTGCAATTTGTTATATTTGCCGAGTGCAGTTTGCTATATTTGTAGAGTATGATTTGCCATATTTGCCGAGTACAGTTTGTTATATTTGCCGAGTGTGTTTGGCTATGTTTGCGGAGTGTGAATTGCTATAATTGCCGAGTGTGATTTGTATTTTGATGATAAAGCATTCGGACGGAGTTTATACTATTATTTTGTTATTTAAATTCCGTTCTAGATTAATTATGATGCTAAACACTTACCCTTACTGTGGTTTTCAATTTAGTAACCAGTGACAGGGAAGATGTCAGAGCCCTGGAGGTACGCCAAGCGGAGGATTGATGCCAAGACACCGAGTGATTTTAAATGAATTATGTGTGTAATATATATTTTGAGTTTTCTGTGTGATGCTACAACATGCTTGTGTTGAACTAATTTTGAATCGGTATGACGACTGATGTGAATATGAATTTATGTTGCTATGTGATCCGTATTAATTTTCATGAGTGTTTGCTATAGTAAAGTCGATTACCGGGCGAATCTCGCCGAGCGGATTTTGTCTTATCCGAGCGAGGGCCAGTTGATTTGGTGCCTATTTCGCTCAAGTATCCTTCGTTCCCTTCTGAGTGAAGATTAGAATGTTTCCGAGTGAAGATTAGGATGTTTCCAAGTGAGGTGTGGCCGAGAGAACCTCTTCCGAGTAAAGTAAGGTTAGGGTATTTTCCGAGTGATACATGACCGAGAGAACCCTTTTCTGTAGTAAGGTTAAGCTGTTCCCGAGTGAAAGATGACCGGGTGGACCCTCCATTTCTGAGTGAAACCCGACTTGTGAATTTTCTTTGTAGGTCTTGCTGTTCGCTCAGGTTAAGTGTAGCATTCGCTCAAGCGAGTCAGAACTCGCCTAAGCGACCTTCTCGGATTTCGCCTAAGTGAATCAGGGTCTCGCTCAGGCGAATGACCCACTGTCTTCATTTTCTTCTTCCGCTGATTGTAGTTAATTCCACTTCATTAATTGATTTAATTTTGATCGGTCATTATTTTGAGTATGCTTTTATTATTTTGAATGTACTTAAGAACAGTAAATATTATTTTATATTAAGACCTAATTAATTATTTGTAAACACGAAAAATTATTACGAAAAATGATTAACCGGGTGTAATTAAATGGAAAATTGACGCGACTCATCATAAAGGCATACGCCTAGTCCCATATATAAAGATATGAGAAAAGGCTCATCAAGACATGTAAAGGCATATCATAAGCCTAATAGACAACCATCATCTTTTCACATAATTTCATGAACATACAATGCCTAAGATATATGCATATACATATCTATATGGTCATGCATCACACATCTCCAATATTCATAATCTATAATTGACCATATTCAAATTCATCCTTAAAGTCATATATCATCAACACTTATTCATCCCCAAAATGGGCTACAAGTCCAATGTCACTATATTCATCAAATGGGTATGAATCCTATTACCCCCAAATATCAATATACTAACCACTTATAATATCATTCATAATATATCCATTGATATTGATGCTAAATCTCTGAGTCATTAACTTGGTGTGTAATTCTCAGAGGATTTATTCTTTGGCAAGCACACCAGTCGTTAAAATTGTGTTATATTTGATCGTCCCACAGGGATTGTGGTAAGTACCTCAATCTTGGACAGATACAAGCTGAACCAACACAATGATCAAAAGATTCATTCTATTTTTATTGATTTTATGCTTTCTATGTTTTTATATTTTTCAGAGACAGTGTAAAGGATGAAATGCGATTAGTAGAAGGTAGGTTAGGATTGCTTCAGTTTATAACTTCATCAAGAAATATGCAATTGAGGTTTAATCAAACTTCAGACATCAAGAGGACAATCCGCAAGTGGTTATTCCCTAATTCCTTAGGTGAAAAACACTAATTCCTATGCATCAAACCTTAATCCCTTAAGTGCTCGATTAACATACAAATCTAATGCGAAATTGAAGGTTGAACTCTAACTATTCACCTAATTACTAGGCCTGAATTAGTTAGAAAGCTGGAAGTTACCTAAGTTTCAACCATGATTCCTCACTGGTGAAGTTCTTCATCAGATCTGGATTTGTCAATCCAACAAAGTAGATCCACTCCTCAGCTCGTTCTCCTCAAGATCTAGAAGTCAACTTCCTCAATACACCTTCAAGATTCCATCCCAAACCTTCGCAATCCCAACCTTAGGGATTTAGAAATCCATCGACATAAGTTCTATCAAAGGAAGTTGGAAAGACATGGATGAGAGAGTTTAGATGGAGAAAGGAAGTAGTGAGAGGTTGGAAAATAGCAAATGAATCGTGTTCTATGTACTCTATTCTTTGCTTTTTTGTTACAGAGTATGTACAAGTATATATAGGCATCTAACTAACTAACTAACTTAACTAATCACTAAGAAAGCTGAGTTAATAATTAAACTAACTACTAATTACATAATTACGGAATAACTAACTAATTACATCTCAGCACTTAACAATTTATAGTTCAGCATCAACTAATTACAGCTCAGTACTTAAATTACTAAGGTACATAAGTAGGAGAGAAGGCAGTGGAAACAGCACTGGTGCCGAGTGTGTTTTTGGAGGGAACAGTCAGTGTTAAATAACTTCCTTCACGCTTGAGCGTGAAGGACTCTCGCTTGAGCGTGAAAGGCTCTCGCTTGAGCAAGCTCGAAATATGCACTGCAGTATTGCTTTCTTGCTTAAGCGTGATGGAGAAGCTTGGGCGAGGGTGATATTTTGGAGTCACGCTTGAGCGTGAGTTTGTTCGCTTGAGCGTTCAGATTATCCAATCAGCATTCTGAAGTCTCGTTCGGGTTCTTCATACAGTATTCGGTTCCCTGTTGCGGTCGGTGTCTTGAAGCATTTCCAAGTCGGACTTTTGGAGTTTCACTTGGATTTGTGAAATCTCACTCGGATTTTCCTTCTTAGCTTGAGCGCGCCCTGTTCCTGCACCAATAAACACATAACTGCCTAGCATTTGTACGCTGGCTGCTTAGTGAAATTATAAATAATCATAAACTCTTAACCAATTACTGTTTTTAATCATTTTCTTACATAAATAAAGCACTTTTAGAATAAATAAATAAAATATGAATTATTAACTATTTATTAAATAATGACGCCAAACTAAACAATAATTAATGAATTATGTTAAATAAAAGGTGAAATAATTAAGTCTTTTCAAGAATTATCACATCCCCAAACTTAAGACTTGCTTGTCCTCAAGCAAATACTCAGATTAATTAACTAACAAGTTGTTATTCAAAACAATCAACCTTTCCTTAACTTAATTCATACTATAATTATTGAATACCGACCATGCTTTCTTTTCGCAAATTCTGAAAATATAATAACTCACACCTCCTTTGGGAAACAAGATGGTGATACCTTCCTCATTGGATTTGTGTTTCACTCTTCTCTCGGTGTATCGGTTAAGTAATATGCACTCATCACCTGCATCTTTGTTAGATCAATATAGGCTTGCAACAGTTCTAAACATCATGACATATGCCAGCACAATCGGATCAGTAAGGGCTTTTTAAGCTTATAATGGGGTTAGGCTACAGGCTCTATTATTGTTTTCCGAGTCAGTGTCGGGTTACAAGATGTATCCACTGATGCCTTGCCTCAATCTTAACTTAAATACCTCTACTAACAAGCTCTCTTGCTTTCATTATTTTCCGAATGAAAGATAACTTAACAACTTGCGGTGCTTTGCACCTTCTTTTTCTTTCAGTCCTTTGGACCTTTTCTTTTCTTTCTTTCCTTCCATCTTTTTCCGATCACAAAATTTTTTTTTCTTGTGGTGCTTTGCACTTTTTTTTTCTTGCTGATTTTTTTTTCATTTTTCTTCTCGGCTTTTCTATTTCTCCTTTCATTTCTCTAAGTATTTATCTATAACTAAGGTCGAAGTGTGTCCTTAATTGATGTTAGGCACACTTTTTATCCCTAAACTTAGAACTTGCTAGTCCCTAGCAATAAGTAAGACTCAGCAATTCATCAGTGGTACATCCAGGGATAATTCATCGGTTTTTCTTAGATCTTTAGGCTTGTAACGTTAGGTGCATAAAAAGAATGAAAGGGTCTCAGGCTCAAACATAATTATTGGGTCAAAGGATAATTAATAAAATTAGGATGGCTAATTTTTTGCCTTGGCTAATTTAACAAAGAAGGCCTTCATCATGTCCGATTGGCAGGCATAAAACCAATTAGCAAGCACTGAAGCAAATTCTGTCTCACTAACTAGCATGCAGGTTCACTCGGAAAAGAATAAATAGAGGCTCAAAAGCTAAAAATATAATAGTTAATCAGCCAGTCATGTCCCCAAACTTAATGTAAGATCATAAATTCAGATTGCTAACTAGTATGCCGAGTAAACAATTAATTAATAATGAAAAATAGCTATGGACAGGGATCATGTGTCAAACAATGTCGATCAATTAATTAATCCAATTAAAGCCTGAGAATCAGCAAGAGTTAAATAATTAAGATGGATTTTAAATTAAATAATGAGTAAATAGTTAAGATAGTTTATCAAATAATGAGTCGGACAGATAGAATACATCCTTTTTTACTTGAGTGGCAGTGAATGGGAAACACATGGTCGGATTGGGATGCATGGATTTACCGATACATTCGAAAAATAGAATAATAACAAGCAATTTAACAAGGAAATAAAATTTCATTACAACTAAAACAAAAGAGAATTCATTGTTCAGGAAAACACTAAAATAAAGTTATTACATAGAGAATAAAACATTATCACATGAATCAGAGAATAAAACATCAATCTTCTTCTTCTTCATGCAAGGACGCCTCATCATTTTGGTCAGGGGAGGGCGGGAATTCAGTTGCCAAGGGCGTTTCATCGGAAGGAATGGTGAATCTAATAGAGGCCAGCCATACATCTCTGTTGGGTGGAACCCCCATTTCTTCCGCGGGATCCACATCCAATCTGGCAGTAATCTTCCTGAGCATAAGATCATGGTTTAAAACCAGATCATAAATTCCAAGTTGCATCCTCTTCATGACCTACAATTCCTGCAATATCAAAGAAATGTCAGAAGAAGGACCTGCTCCTACTGATTGAGACTGCCTTTGACGCTTGGGCTCCTTGGGCACAAAATTATCAATGTGGCTAATCACCCATTGCCTATCTATGACTCTTTCGGGCTTGACCCTTGTTAGTTCAGCATAGTTGACAATAGCTTGATTCACTTGAGCCAACAATGTGACAACCGAGCAGTATGGCAACTGGAGATTCTTTTCCAAATTCTTCATCATTTCCCCTAATATTAGCTCACCCAGATTTACATTCAAATTTTTCATCAAACAGTATAACAAAACCAACCTCTTACTGGTAATTTTAGTAGCATGCAATACGGGCTGCAAGGATGATAAGAGATAGTGGCACCACAGCAAAGGAAGATGGTTTAGACAATTCTTCCTGACACTCTTCGGTAGACTATTAGTCCGTATCAGGTAGGCAGCATCCTTCACACAACATTCTTCCAATACTTCCTTCCTCAACTGTTCATTCTCAGCCTAATGAAACATATCCACCTTCTATGCGTATTGGCATGCTTCCTCCTCCAGAATAGGTACTTTCAGAAGTTCGTTCAGCAGATTACCAGTTAAGGGAATGGTTACTCCTCTCAAGAAAGAAGAGAAGGGAAATTCATCCTCTATAGAGTGAGCCCTTAGGTTGGCATAAAACTCTCGGGTGAGCTCCTGGTAGCCATTGCCCAAATTTTCATTGAAGAATTGCCATCCCCTCTGAATCATCACCGCTTGAACATCAGCATCAACACATTTCTCACCATCAAGGACCAGAGCTCTGTCCCTGATGACTCCCCTGGTTTTGAACTTTTTCTTATATTCTTCAGCAGCCTTAGCATCTCTGAACCTGTGCCTGTCAAAGCCTTCAACTTCTGGAGATTCATTCCTCTCAACTGTAGGGGACGCATTCCTCTCAACTGAAGGAGATGTATTCCTTTCAGCTTGACTTTGACTGGGTGCAGGTGAAGGAGAATCAGAAATACTTATTGTTGCCTCCTCCTTTTCGTTATCTTTTTTATTTTTCCTCACACTTCCCTATGCAAAATTTTGTCTAGGTTTCTGCAAAAGTCTTTGTGATCTTCTTTTCATGGTGAATGATAAAAATGGTGGTAAACAGCCTAAATGAAACAAGTACAAAAAACCCAAACCACCACAGCAAACCTAAAATGTGAGACGAATGGCTATGAACAATGGAAGAATTTAATCAATGAAACAGTAAAATACTAATCATATAACTTAGAAGTGAAAGAAATAAGTGAAAGGATGGTTCCTTTCTCAGGAATTAGAAGGTGTGCCTTTTCCTCTTCAACCCAAGTTTTAGTGTAGGAATTTAGGGTTTGTATGCTGAAGGGTTTTTATACTGTTGAACCCTCTACCTAAGATACGCGTAAGTACGCTGAAATGTTGGCGTACCAACGCCCAATTTTCTTGTATTATTTTTATTTATTTATTATTATTATATTATTATTTTTTTATTATTTTATTTTTAAAAAAAAATATGGTATTCAATAAAGCACTCGTGCTCGGGCTCACATACTGAATAGATGAAAGACCGAGTAGGACTGAGAAAGAAATACCGAGTAGTGAGTGAACAAAACATTGAGTGCAGAGAGGAACTGAGTAAATGGAAGAATGTTGTGAATGAAAGACGGACGGAAAAGTGAGAGAAAAACTGAATAAATGAAACAATAAGTGCAAGAACGAATGAATTAAAGATAGAGTGCGGGAATAAGAGACTGAATGACAGGTGAGAACGAAATAGTGAAAGAGTGACTGAGTGGATACCAGAAAGACGAGTGACAATAAGGGTGGATAAAAAAGAACGAGTGGAAGAAAGAACAAATGAAAAAGAACAAATGAAAAAGATTCTGAGTAAATGAGACGAGTGAAAGATATACCGAGTGGATGAAGGACGGATGGATGATGTGACGAGTGGATGAAAAAAAAATGAGTGAAATAATTGACGATTGGAAGAGTGAAAGAGTGGATGAAAGAATGAGTGGAAGAGATACCGAGTGGATGAGTGACGAGTTAATGAGTGACGAGTGAAAGAGTGAGAAACTGAGTGAATAAAAAATGAGTGGATGCAAGAACGATTAAAAGAAATACCGGGTGGCTGAAAGACGAGTGAGTGACAGAATGAGAGTGGATGAAAGAATGAATAGAAGAACAAATGAATAGAAGAACGAATGAATAAAAGACCGAGTGATCTATATCGGGTGAGGAACGAAAGACGAGTGAATAAAATGAAATAGAGTGCATGAGAGATGAGTATGACAATGAGTGGACGAGAGAACAACTGCAGAGAGAGCCGAGTGAACGGAACACCCAGTGGATGAAGAATCGAGAAAGAGACAAAATGAGAGTGCATAAAAGAACGAATGGAAACGATACCGAGTGGAAGAGATCGAGAAAGGGGTCGGGCGAGGGAACCGAAAGACTAAGTGAGGAGTGAGGGAATCGAGTGAATGAAACATAAGTGAAAGAGAGACTGAGAGAGGCGAGTGAAACATTGAATGACTGACCGA
This sequence comes from Clitoria ternatea, assembly GCA_037962975.1. Lineage (NCBI taxonomy): Eukaryota > Viridiplantae > Streptophyta > Magnoliopsida > Fabales > Fabaceae > Clitoria > Clitoria ternatea. Next base: position 233,559,869 of record CM075670.1, read on the forward strand.
GTGAATGAAATGAGAGACCGAATGATAAAAGGGCCGACTAAGACAAGTCACCCTTCATCATCTGACCCGTTCACTAAATCAACGATCAGAAATCATTTATTAAAGTCTCCCTTTTTATCCAACATCAAAATTATTGAAGAGTTTATTGAAGAGTAGAGAGTTTCCAGTTAGAAAAGGTGTCAAGAATGAGTATCAGTGGCCCCAGTATGCCACTCTCGCTCAAGCTCATAGTAGCATGCTTGAGCGAGAAAATGAACAGTACATCCTCAGCCCCAATCGTGCTCAAGCGTGAGCTTGAAGCGCTTAAGCGTGGAGCAAATATACAAGGCACAATTGGTCACGCTCAGAGCGTGTTAACGTACGCTTAAGCGGAAGTGCAAAAAGGGTCATGCATCACAGTCACGCTTTGAGCGTGTGGAATGACGCTCAAGCGAGCAGTTTGTTGAGAGGCAAAAGAGCTCACGCTCAAAGCGTGGGAATCAGGAGAAGGCACAAAAAGCTCACACTCAAGCGTGAGTAATGTACGCTCAAGCGTGAGGGGAAACAGGTCCCAAGCTCGCTCAAGCGGCAAGAGGGCACGCTCAAGCGCCAAGGCTTATACAAGGATACGCTTAGGTCACGCTTAGATCACGCTTAAGAGTCATTTTCCTCTCGCTCAATGGAGCTCACGCTCAAGCGTGAAGGGAACCTGATTCTAATTTCTTCATGCTGTTCAGTCTTTTTTTTTCTATTTTTCTCTTCTTCTTTTTTTTAAAAAACTTCTCTCACTACTTTATTTATGTACAAGAAAAATAAACATAGGCTCATCCTCCAGGATCCCATTGCTTATGACCATACACTCTTGGTCTTTTTACTCCTTGTTTTTCCTTGTTATATTTGAGGCTAATGCTCAACATAACTTTCCTCCAATCTTTATTTTTCCAAACTTTCTGCTTTTTCTTCTTTTTCTCTTCTTCACTCTTTTTCTTTTTCTGTTTTGTGTTAGTCTTCCTCTTTTTATGCCACAAGCAATGTTTTTCTTGACTTGATGATTCACGTTTCCTTTTGATTTCCATAGCTGCAGTAGTCACCACTAGCAAACGCTCCTCATAACATGGCTGAATTTCTTCTTCTTTTATATTCTCAACATCTACACATGTTAACTCTTCTTGTGCATGAACTTCTACTTCTTTCTCTATGTTCACACTTGGCTCCAACAAAATTTCAGTATCATTATTGTGTTTCCAAGATGTGGTTCCCATCTCAGCTGAAACCTCAACTTCTTCTATCACTTCTTGCTCAACAATAGTGTCTAATTGATTTTCAGATTCCTCAATGGCTTCTGTTGTCATTTGTTCAATTTGCACTCCTGCAACACTTATATCATCAAAGAAGTTATTCAATGACAACTTTTTCTCTTGTTCTTCTTCAGACCAATCTTCTTCATTCCAATCATCAAAGAATGCTTCACTAGATATAATATCATCTTCCATTTCTGAAGTATAATTCATATCACTTTCTTCTTCACATTCTTCAATTAACTCTTCTTCCATCAAATATCCCTGAACTTCCTTCTTTTCTTTTTCTTCTTTTGTTTTTACATCAACTTCAAGTTCAGGTTCATCCATTTCAATGTTTTCTAGCCAGTCTTCTTCTTCTCCAAACTTAATTTCTTCAGCTAGACCAATATCATCATCCCATGGCTCTTCATATTGGTCTTTTCTTCGTACAACCTTTGTATTTCTTTGCTCTTCGGCTAACTGTTTTGCAATAAAATCCACTTGCTTTTGAATATTCATGATTGAATTATCAAAATTTTGGAGGCTGGTTTGAATGACTTTTATAAATGGAATTAAAATCCTTTCTAACTCTGATGGCTCCTCCTCAATTGGTTGTACCTCCTCTACATGGTTCATGCATAATGTTTGTGAATATTGAAGAAACTCTGCTAAGGTGTCATCAAGATCCATCACCTGTAACTTTTCACCTTCCAAAGGAACTAGAAAAAAAATAAATGCAACAACTGACTACAAACAAGGCCACTGTAACGGTTAGTACTAACAACTAAACAACTAAAATCGAAACAGTAGTAACTATGAACAACAATTCAAGCAAGATTTAACAAATCCTACTCTTACAACGAAATTTACTAACTACTAACATGTACAGAAACTAAAAAATGGTTCAGTCTAGTACCGGTCCAAGGATTGCTGGTATTACTCAACAATCCCCGGCAACGGCGCCATTAACCTGATGCTAAATCTCTGAGTCATTAACTTGGTGTGTAATTCTCAGAGGATTTATTCTTTGGCAAGCGCACCAGTCATTAAAATTGTATTATATTTGATCGTCCCACAGGGATTGTGGTAAGTACCTCAATCTTGGACAGATACAAGCTGAACCAACACAATGATCAAAAGATTCATTCTGTTTTTGTTGATTTTATGCTTTCTATGTTTTTATATTTTTCAGAGACAGTGTAAAGGATGAAATACGATTAGTAGAAGGTAGGTTAGGATTGCTTCAGTTTACAACTTCATCAAGAAATATGCAATTGAGGTTTAATCAAACTTCATACATCAAGAGGATAATCCGCGAGTGGTTATTCCCTAATTCCTTAGGTGAAAAACACTAATTCCTATGCATCAAACCTTAATCCCTTAAGTGCTCGATTAACATACGAATCTAATGCAAAATTGGAGGTTGAACTCTAACTATTCACCTAATTACTAGGCCTGAATTAGTTAGAAAGCTGGAAGTTACCTAAGCTTCAACCATGATTCCTCACTGGTGAAGTTCTTCATCAGATCTAGATTTGTCAATCTAGCAAAGTAGATCCACTCCTCAGCTCGTTCTCCTCAAGATCTAGAAGTCAACTTCCTCAATACACCTTCAAGATTCCATCCCAAACCTTCGCAATCCCAACCTTAGGGATTTAGAAATCCATCGATATAAGTTCTATCGAAGAAAGTTGGAAAGACATGGATGAGAGAGTTTAGATGGAGAAAGGAAGTAGTGAGAGGTTGGAAAATAGCAAATGAATCGTGTTCTATGTACTCTATTCTCTGCTTTTTTGTTACAGAGTATGTACAAGTATATATAGGCATCTAACTAACAAACTAACTTAACTAATCACTAAGAAAGCTGAGTTAATAATTAAACTAACTACTAATTACATAATTACGGAATAACTAACTAATTACAGCTCAGCACTTAACAATTTACAGTTCAGCATTAACTAATTACAGCTCAGCACTTAAATTACTAAGGTTCATAAGTAGGAGAGAAGGCAGTGGAAACAACACTGGTGCCGAGTGTGTTTTTAGAGGGAACAGTCAGTGTTAAATAACTGCCTTCACGCTTGAGCGTGAAGGACTCTCGCTTGAGCGTGAAAGGCTCTCGCTTGAGCAAGCTCGAAATATGCACTGCAGTATCGCTTTCTTGCTTAAGCGTGATGGAGAAGCTTGGGCGAGGGTGATATTTTGGAGTCACGCTTGAGCGTGAGTTTGCTCGCTTGAGCTTTCAGATTATCCAATCAACATTCTGAAGTCTCATTCGGGTTCTTCATACAGTATTCAGTTCCCTGTTGCGGTCGGTGTCTTGAAGCATTTCCAAGTCGGACTTTTGGAGTTTCACTCAGATTTGTGAAATCTCACTCGGATTTTCCTTCTTAGCTTGAGCACGCCCTGTTCCTGCACCAATAAACACATAACTGCCTAGCATTTGTATGCTGGCTGCTTAGTGAAATTATAAATAATCATAAACTCTTAACCAATTACTGTTTTTAATCATTTTCTTACATAAATAAAGCACTTTTAGAATAAATAAATAAAATACGAATTGTTAACTATTTATTAAATAATGACGTCAAACTAAACAATAATTAATGAATTATGTTAAATAAAAGGTGAAATAATTAAGTCTTTTCAAGACTTATCAGATATCAAGAATTTATCACTACGCAATACACATTCCATCCATAATACAATAATTTACAACTGCTGTCGGCCAAGGCATTCCATTACTACTATTTTACCTTTGCAGAAGCTTTACTTTAAAAATATCCTCTTCCCATGATGTTCCTGCATCAATACGAAAAATAGACCATATGGGAGAGTGAGTTATACATTTCAAATGATGATATGAATACAATTAAAATTATATGCATATGCATATCAACATAATGTATACTTTGCTAAACACATCAACATTCATCATGAATTATTACTTTAACAAGATATTCACATTTCATATTCTTTAATCAAGTCACAACAAAGCAAGCATATACACATCAATTCCAATGCCACAATGGGCCAACATCATCAATATCGACCATTCAGGTCTTTTCTCAAAGCCACCATGGGCTATCATCATTATCATCAATCATAATAAGTATGCCCTTCATTACATGGGGCTATAACATAATATCGTTATAATCGATATCATTTCATTGTATTCTTATCATTTATTAATTCTTATATGGTCTTTTAGGTACTCAATTACCCATCTCATCATCATCATACCACAATCTCAATCATCATTAATCATCATCAATATCTGGCATATCTCTATGCTATATGCAAATGCTCTTATAGCTAATGCATATGCACAATGGAATAAACAACAAATGCGGATCCGACTGTGGGAATAAACACCAAATTATGGGTCAAGCATGATCACATACCATACCCCTACTGCAGTAGTAAAATGTGTACACATGTATTATAATGCATACATAATCACCATACTTTTACTGGTACCAAACCGCATCGCCCATCTTACAACACCTGGTCATTTTCACCATGATCACGGTAACACATATTCAATATATGGTGTTGCGGGTCGACCATGACTCATTTCATGGCAGCTATGATCCTATGGACCACCGGGGTCACCTGCTCATCAAGAGCCACCCCCCACAAGGGTCGGCCATATATAGCTCCCCGTAGCAATACATGGGCGGGTTCGTGACTTACCCACCGAGTCACAGGGGAAACAACAAATTGCTCGTGCACTGAGCCACCTTCCCACTGGGTCAGCCAAGGGAACTCCCCTAACATTCTAACATCGATGGCTATGATATTCCATGGATGCAATGCAATGCAAATCAAGCATTTCTCACACTGTGCATCCTAAATGCCGCTCATCAATCATCATTATCATAATCACCAACACCACCATACACACCTTAATGGATTTTATCATTATTGGTTTTAGTCATTGTTTTCAAGTTTCATATGTAGCATTTTCATCTTAATATATTTCACATATATTTCATATCATACATGCAAGTCAATACTTGCAATCAACCACAATGGCATTACAACATCACATAATAGTCATCAATATTACCACACATTCATTTAGTGGGTTTTTATCTCATTATTCATTACCATTGTCTCATATATATATATATATATATATATATATATATATATTGGTGTGGTATTCATAACATTTCATTATTATATTTCAAACTACACATACAAGTCACACTTGTATCACTCACAATGGTACACAACAAATCATCAATGGTAACGATCATCCTTTACTCAAGGAAATGATCCACAATATCATTCATTATTACACATTACCGTTGTCATCTCTGATTCATCTATTTATAACAAAAACTACTTCATTAAATCTCTCTAGGGTGTATCTCATAACCCCATCATCAGGTTCTCTTTATCATTCTCTCATATCCCATTCTTAGTGGTAAATATATCATAAATAATTCATCCCCAAATGTATTAATTAATTCCAAGCACCACCATATCGTACCATCACTATATACTCCATATACATCTCCTTAAATATTTCACAATACAAAGGAAGGGGGTTAAATATCAGCCAAGACAAGAGAATATCATAAACCCTCCACTGGGTAACTCGCTCAACCGAGACCTATACTCTCTTGAGCGAGATTGAGGTGGGTCACTTGAGCAAGACCCAATATGCTTCATCACTCACTTAAGCGAGGTTCATCCAGAATCATTTTGTCTCTCTCTCTCTCAAGCGCTGCCACACCCGCTTGAGCAAGATTCGTCCAGTAGCTAACCATTCCATTATTCACGCGTCTCGCTTGAGCGAGACTCCTTCTTGCCTGAGCGAGATTGGGCCAGAGGCCACCCATCTGATATAGGGGACTCTCGCTTGAGCAAGAATCCATCTCGCTTGAGCAAGATCAGCATTACATGCCCAATTTCAAGTTTTTCATTCCACATCACATACCACAATCCATCATATGTAAAATTAGACTAAGTTATCATCCTACCTATATTAAACCATGGAATTAAGCTTGATTCAACAAGCCATACCTCTCAATTTCTCGTTTTAATTTATCAACTACATGAGTGGGATTTCTAAACTATTTCTCATCGTAACCACACATATCTCTTAGCATAAACTTCACAACATATTTCCACACTTTAGGAATTTCATCCATCAATAATTCTGTGTCATCAATTTATTCATGTCCACAAAGGGGACAACCCAACACTTATAGTCATTACATATCTATATATATATATATATATATATATTCTCATAACATTCAACATAAGCCAAACAATCATTCATTACATTATCAATTCAAATATTTAACACAACTATGGCAAGGCGTTGCATGAGTTCAAACATATACATAATTAATAACTATTCACTTATGAGATTTGAAATGTAAACTCCTCTCCTACCTCGAGAGAATAACTACAATCCAAACGTTTCGATTGCCTCAATTATTCTGCGTTATCGTCCGGAATACGATCCTATCAACAAACACATATTTTTATATGGAATTAATAAGCCGTCATAAGGCATCATTACATAAACTCATTATCAAGTCCTAGACTTGTCTAAACTCCAATTCATATGCTTATATTAGGCTTCGGGAATTCCTTTCCCAAAACCAAGGCTTTCTAAGTTTCAAACGGCTAAACAAATCCAACAATAACAACACCATGGCCCATTCCCATAAGGCATCCAATATCTCATATGAATCACTCAACTACCATCACAATTTATTCAAACTCATTATAAGCCTCTTGGCTCCATTTAAGACCATCATTAATCAATAAACTCTTATGGTATTTATCATGGCCTAAGACTTCATCAAGTCAAGTATCCATTATTAATGGTCATCCACCATTATTATTATCACTAATAACAACACTCAACATTAATCATTATTTACCCATTCCCAAGATTAATTCCTCAAATCATCATACTTACTTATATGCACTTTTCATCAACCTCATTAATCAATCTCAATGATGCTAAAAATTTATTCCTCTTATATACATTATTCTAAGGCATCCATAATCATCAAAATCATCAACTTGGCTAAAACCCCCAAATCATCAACACTTAAGGTTTTTCTCTAGATTTACCAACAACAATCAACATCCACCATTTTCCAAGAATCCTCATAAATTCAATAACTTTATTCTTATATATTCACAAGACCATAATCAAAATCATTCCTTAAACATTCAAGCCTAGAGTTTCCACATTTTCATTAACATCCATAACCTCTAACACTACTATTTCAAACTTAAGCAAATCACAAAACCACAAATGGAGGAGAAAAGGTTCAAAGTTTTACCTCACCTTCCAAGCTAAAGCCAAAACAAGAATAGGGAGGAGGAAGAAAGGAGACCACCAAATATTTGCCCCATTAGGCCATACAAGCCTCATGAATCCATGCATTGTTTTTAATTTTGGCAAGAATAGAATGGAGAAGGGTGGTGGACGGTTTGCGATGAAGGAGTAAAGGAGAAGAAGAAAATTTAAGGTAGATGGCAGAAGAAGAAAGGTCCATGGTGATACAGAGAAAGAGAGAAGGATTTTAGTGTAAATTGGGTATTACCCAATGGGCAAATGAGTGCACTAAGTTGCTTTTACCAATGGTTAATAATTCCCCATTATCTAATGGGTAATGGGAGGTAAAGAGGGTGGAAAAAGCCACACGGTTAAGTGAGGAGAGGGAAAGGAAATTTTTAATTTCTTTTAGTTGCATTTCGGCTCGTATTTTCCCCGTTTAATAACTTACACTGTGTCTGAATAATCATTTCCTTAACCCCAAAAATTATTTTAACTATACCACTATAACCACAATAATTTTCTAAGTATCCTAGACCCATCCAATGTTTAATTTGTCCAAGTAGGTCCTACATCATCTGTTAAATCACCTGGTTTCAGTAAATCTCAATTTACCAATAATTCACCTCTAATGTCAAATTAATTCTCCCATAATTATTGGATCATAAATAATTAATTACCATTATTCAATAAATTGTTTTCTGTAAAATTTAGGGTGTTATACATTGAGCTTGTACGTTCCTGAAACAGCTACTACTGGCTCCCTCCTCCTGCCAGTGACCCTATCACCCAAGTCCTGGGTTTGCTCCCTTTCCTCGTATGTGGGGATTTTGGAATACTGAAGAGTAGTAGACTTGTCTCTCCCTGATGCCTCATGGGTCTCCTTAGCATGGGACACCACCTTCTCCTCCACCTGCCCTCGCTCTCTCCTCAGCTCTGCCAACTCCTCCTTAAGCTGGCTGATGACTTCGTCGCGGGGATCAGGCGTTCCCCCGGGTATCATTCTTCGTTAGCTCCCCACAGGGGACTCAAAGGCTAGACGCCTGTTAACTTGGGCAGTGACATCCTCCACGTACCCCTCTAGGAAATCCCTAGCATTGCCTTCTATGGTAGACTACGAAACTTCTGCTAAAAGTCGGAATAACTCTAACAGGTCCTACTGGGCATGCCAATGAACTGGTCTGAACCGGGGTCAACAATCCGGTGTAGGACCAGCCACAAGAGTCAACTATTTGGAGTGATTATATCTAGTATTATATCCTCTATCTTAGTAGGAGAATAAAGGTCTTGAAGTCTTGGAGATCCTTCACACCGAGCTTTCGCATTGATGATGGGCGAAAGGTGGTGTCACCTGCGAAGATTCTCTGACGCTCAAGTCAGTAACCAACAATGGAAATCAAGGTTTCTCAAGCATAAGTTATGAATGAATCTAACGTACCAAAGTAGTGAAATAGTTGGTATTTATATACGTGCATGGAGAATGAAGAGTCTCTAGGGTTAGGAGACCAATAGTATTCTGTGTAGTGTATGATTCTGACACACGACGTGGATGGCTCCGCGTCTCTTGCGAACGTTCCCCTGTACCTGTACCCTGTACTTTTTGTCGGGTAACATGAAAATTTTCTAGTGTGTGAGGCGCTGACCTGGACATACTGGTATAAAAGGATGTCTGATACGGATTTACAGTCTGGAGGATTACCTGTGACACTGATAGTGGGTATGAGGGTGGATAAAATTACCCTCATATCCTTATGTTGGTATCGAGACCGGATCAATAGTATTTTTCTTTTTTAATATGTGAGGTAAACGAGTATAATATGTCGCTTGTATGTTGTCTCTCTTTATTTTATTTTTTAGCTTCTTTTATTTATGAAACTTTTTTGTTTTCTATAACTAATTCCTTGAGAAAACTCGGATAGATGCCTAAAGAGCCGTTTTTATAAAAAGAATTTGTTATAGTTTTAATATTACACTACTTAACTCGCTTTCTGGTATGAATCTGTGTTATCTTCATTTATGAATATTTTCAATTCTTTAAATTAATTAAAAATTATGAAAAATGTATAATATCTTATTATATTAAAATTACATACTCCTTACGTCTTATATCTATTATTGCTTTGGCCTTTTTTTATCCTAAAACTAGTCGTTTTAAAAGTTCAAAGTGTAATTAATTTATTTTTTAAAATTATTTCTTCATATAATTAATATATCTTTCTTATCAACTCTCATTTTGACCAATGAATGAGACTTGGGAAGTTATAACATTATTTATTACTAAAAAAATCATAGAATTAAAATGAATGTATTTTAGTTTATATTTGCTCAAATAACCACACATTTAATGATAATATGTGTGAAAAAACCTAAACAACAAATCAAAAAGTTTGTGCTTTTGCATTAACATAATTATAAAACAAATCTTATATCTCAACTCAAATTAATTATTGAAAAATCATTATCTCTGTTGAGGGTTCGATCATTACCTTCAATATAGATCAATTTTAAAACTCTGAGTTAGTTATCTTACCTAATAATATACCTACAAATCAATGATGAGATTAGTCACTATAATATTGATGGTGGATACCATTAACTATTGATCCGGTCTATATACCAGCCCCTATGCTAAGACGTCATCTTGGCTGTTCTGGAAGGTCAACCGGTATCACAGGTCAATCTCTGTACTGTAAATACACCATGTTAGGAGTCCTTCCTTCACCGGTCATCCGAGGTTGCACCTGAGACACCAGATACTTGATCCATTCTCATTCTTCCATCATATATAACTGTTTGCCTCAATACCACGATAAGATAAGAGTCACCACTTATCAAGATAGATACCCTGCACAGCAGAATATGTCTATATCATTCACTGAAAGGTGTAAAGTATAACGTCCTTATTTTAAAAATAAAATTTCAATAATCCAAATAAATTTTTCATAAATAATAACAATATCATTTTTACATTAGCCGACCGGCCAATTCAAATGTACAAATAATATAATAACTCGGTATGCACAGGAGTCGGCCAAGGCTTCTACAAAATAACTATGTGCACTATGTACTATACATATAAATACATAATGCTCCAAATGGCTGAGTGACTTCATATGCCATCGTTGTGTCCTATATCCACTGTAAAAATAACAACAGTAGGGGGTGAGCATAAACATGTCAAATGATAGTTATTGAATCAGATTGAATGTCCAATTCATAACTATATATAAAATATAACCGAATCACAGAATCTCATTATATATCATTCATTCTCATTTCATCATGTTATTCTCAATAACATATACATGAATGCATACACATGCTCAATCAAATGGATCCATTATTAAGTCTTTTAATTTGTGTTGCAACACTGGCTCCCAGCCATAACTCAGCTCTCTACTGATCCGGCCGTTTTACTAGTACCAAACCGTTTGCACTTTCATGTGACATAATCGCTTCCAGCGATAATGGTAGTGCCACGGGCTAAAACCCTGAGCCCCGCTCAAGAGGTTTGCCTTGAGTCCCACCCAAGGTCTTTTGTGGAATCCTCGAAACCACGTCGTATTTCATATTCATTCATCACACAAGCATCTCATGCATTTATATATCATGAAAAATTCATGAAAATCATTCTCATCATCAGTCACATATATTCTATAGTATCTCATGCATAGAATTTATCACAAACACATACATCACACATATATACAATCATATCTCATATGAATTCAATATCATTAATATGAATGGAAGATATGAAAACATAAAATATATTATTCAATCGGGGTCTCAATAACGATTCATGCACATGACATATATATATATCATAACATTATCACCCCACATCCATTCATAAACTATTTATTTGAAATGTAACGCTCCCCCTACCTGAAAATAAAGACTTCCAGCAGCTTTTCAAACTATATCCAAGTCACTGCTCACGAATTCTGACTGGAATTGCAGTTCTGAACCAGTCCAACGTTTCTTCATGAAAAAGAAGAAATAAAGATTGATTTTCTTCTTCGTTTGATGGTTTCCAGTAAAGATTGGAAAAAAAGGATTATAGATAATGTTTTTCACTTTCAAAAGTTTTAAACTAATCCAACAGTAGAAGTTGATATATATATCATTCATGCAAAAGAGACGTGAACGATAGGAAGAAGTCTGACACGTATCTTAAATGATAAGGAAGGAATAAGATATTTAATGAGAAAGGGACAGAACATCAAAGAGGGTCCCATACTTAGAAAATATCAGAAAAGTGAATCTACTAGAATGTAGAAGAATAGAGTGACGTGGAAAGCCTTAATAATTAAAATAATTATTAATTCTGACTCAGTTTCGGTATCCTGGGCACATTTTTCCGAGAAAATTCATCATAGCCTTTGTCCGTTCAGAATTCCTTCATTCAGAGGTAATTCTCTCAGAAAGGTTTCATCCCATGAAACACTCAGCTTTCCTTCCTCGGAAATATCCCGCACAGAAATATCTCATTCAGACATCATACTCAGATATATTTCTGTCCGAGTCAAGCCTTCACTTACGTCACTCAGAAGTCTTCCATTTGAAAAGATTACTCGGAGTTTGAAGATAATCCTCTCTCGGAAATCTTTCCACTCGAAAGGATCACTCAGGATCAAAAGCAATCTCGAAGACGAACCCGAGCAAAAACTCTTAGCAACTCTGAATGTGGACCCGAGCACGAATTAAATGAATTTACCACTCAGATATTTACTTCCCTCGAAATTATTCACTCAGAATATACTCATTCGAAGTTGAAGTCTTTCTGTCCAGAAATACTCTTCCTGGAGAAGACTCACACCGATATGTCTCAATCGGTACCATACCTCTCGGAAGTATCACACTCAGAGACACTTCACTCAGAAAGTCACATAACTCTGAGATACTCCACTCAGTCACTATTCAAAATATCTCAGCCTGAGAAGTACTTATTCAAATTCAAAGCTTCTCTTTATTCAAAAGTACTTCCCTCAGAACAACCTATTCGGAAACGTTTCACTCAGAGACGTTTCACTCGGATTTTGGCTTACTCAAAAGTGTCTTATTCGGACACAGTTTTCTTAACTCAAAAATAATTCTCTTAATAATGTTTCACTCGGAAACATCTTAACTTCACTTGGAAGTAGTTTTCTTGGTCTTATTTCACTCGGATTCATATTCATTTTCACTCAGAATGTCTTATCTTAGACAGTATTCACTCGAAATTTCATTCGGAAATTCTCCATTAATCCTTATAAAATTATTTTTCTAAGAATCATAAATTTTGGGATGTTACACAAAGTATAATTACAGGGGTGATATACAGAAAATGTGGATTATCCTCATTCCTATGTCAGAATCGTACACTGATCATTGACCTACCCTCTGTCGCACACTGAGCATCGAACTACTCTGATTGATACGCTACACACGGCATCAGAGCCTCTGGCCCTACTTACACCCAACGATTCATTTTCCACGATCAACTATAAATAGCATATTCTCCAACACATGCAAGGTTACGTTGTTCTTACTCTCACTATACTATTACATCACTTAAGTATTCCTTGAGTTATCATCTACTCTACTAACTTGAGCATCAGAGAATCCTCGCAGGTGACACCACCTTTCGCCCTCTATCAACGTGAAGCTCTGGTGTGAAGGATCTCCAGGACAATAAGACCGGTCTCTCCCACTGAGAGGTCCGATTATAATATCAGATACCCACTATACCGGTATACTAATATCCAAATCACCAACTTTTATGGTTGGTTCCCATACCGGATCATAGACCCTGGTTTAGACCAGTTCAACTATAATATTCTAAAAACTAATGATATAAAAATATATATATTTTTATATAAAAAATCACACATATAGTTTAATATAAAAGTAGAGCTTTTAAAATAAATAGGTTTCAGCTAAACAGAACTAAAATATTAATACTTAAGCATTTATCTATTACCATATACAAATATGGTTATCATCTCAAATTTGAAATTTTGTCTTGAAGTCATAATGGAAAACTGACGTAATTCCATTAATATCATCTTAAATTAATTGATTTCGACTTTAAGATTTCCTATATTGAAATTAGCTTATCCCTAATCTAATCCCAAATTCATTCTCTCTTTACATGTCACCATATTTAAGGTTAGTTGGTCCATCACAGACCCAAGTCGAATGAATTCAAAATTCAAATTACTAAACACTAAATATGCATAAATGAATGATAATGAAACAAAATTTGTATATGAAATATTAGCTAAACAACATTATAAATTTCTTAACGAAGAAAAACTAAACCGGGATGAAACTCTTAAAGAGTTTTTGAGAAGGTTTTATAAGGAGGTAGTTTTGGTGCCTAACCTCATGGAGGCCATTCAACTTTATATTGTTGTTGGAGCTTTACAACCTGGATCAGCCTTTGCCTTGTCTCTGGCAAAGAGTCCTCCGACAACGTTTGAGGAGTTGCGGAGGAAAGCTTTGAAGTATGTGGGCATAGAGATGCATTTAGAGGCAACAACAGCTAGATTAAAGCCCTCAGTGCCTTCACATCAACCGCGGAGAGATAAGGAGAGGATGAGGCCAGAGAAGCATACCCAGAGAGATGATTTCATGAGCACCCGACCTCAGCAGCGGGACAGGCGTGTAGCCTCTTTCAGTAACTATACCCCACTGAACTCCAGGCATTCTCAAATTTTGAGGGAAGTTGGCTGGCCCACACTCAGTGTTTATGGGATAAGGAAGCCTCCTCCAATGAAAAGACTTGGTAACTCTCGAAAATATTATGCTTTCTATGAACAGGTCGGCCATACCACAGATAAATGTAAGGTGTTGAAGAACGCGGTAGAGACCCTCATCAGGGAGGGAAAGTTGAAGCAATACTTATTTAAGGAGAAGTTCTTAGATGAACTAGACCGGATGGAGAAGAGAGGAAGAGATCATGATGACGAGGGCGACAATAGTCGTAATCCGGTGAGGAGATTCACAGCCTCGGAGAAACAAAAGGGAGTTGTAGTCAGTGAAGGCGCTCAACAGGACGGTATGCCCCAGCAGCAAAGGCAAGACCAACGCGAGGTAATCGATATGATCGCTGGAGGATTTGCAAGAGGAGGAGCGTCAATTACGGCTTGCAAGAATCACCATCGGATGATTTTATCTGTACAAGGAAAACCCAAAGATAACCGCTCTTTCAGGGATGGCATGACAGCACCAGTGGTCTCATTTACAGACAATGATTTTGGCCCAACCATCCCAGGAGGCGATGACGTAGTGGTCATTATTGCTATGATAGCTAACAAGGATGTAAAGAGAATCCTCGTTGACCAGGGAAGTTCCTGTGACGTTATCTTTTATAATTGCTTTAAAAGAATAGGTTTTACTGGTGTAGATTTACAGCCTTTTACACAGGAACTCACAGCCTTCAATGGAGTAAAGCAGCCCATCAAGGGGTATCTTGATACCCTTATGTCTTTCGAAGGTGAACCTGGAGCAAGAATGGTGAAGTTTAGAATTTTGGTGACTAATGTGGAATCGCCTTACAATGGTATCATAGGCCGTTCCAACTCTGAACGCAATGGAAGCAATTGTGTCTACCCCGCACCTTCTTATCAAGTTCATTGATAAGGACAATGGTGTGTCTTCCCTCTGAGGTGATCAAGAGATGACCAGGTATTACTATAACTTGAGCCTGAATATAGTGAAGCTAGAGGCGTTTAACAAGAAGAGGAAGCTGAATGACAGAGGAACAGCGGCTGGGTCTGTCAGTTTGATCGATCTTGACCCTAGAGTGGAGTTAAAGATCGATCCACTCAACCCCTCAAAGCCCACGCCAGACGGAGGTTCCAGGGATGTCATCTTAGGAGATTCTCCAGAGAAGGTCATTCACATCAATGACAAGCTGGAGTCGATCATGGAGCAGCGTCTGCTAGCACTTCTGTAGGAATTCAAAGACCTTTTCGCATGGACTGCTGCAGATATGCCTGGGATGGACCCTAATTTTTGCTGCCATAAACTATCCGTCTATCCAGAGACAAGGCCGGTTGCCCAAAAGAAAAGAAGATTGGGACTAGAGAAGTAGAAGGCAGCTTGTGAGCAGAAAGAGGAATTACTGAAGGCTGGATTTATCAGAGAGGTCCGTTATTCCTTTTGGCTTTCTAATGTGGTGATGGTTCAGAAAGCTAATGGCAAGTGAAGAATGTGTACCGATTATGTCAACCTCAATTGCTGCTACCCAAAAGACCCATATCCTCTCCCAAAAATTGATCGTATGGTGGATGATTCATCTGGTTATCAATACCTAAGTTTCATGGATGCATATTCGGGGTACAACCAGATTCTGATGTAAGGGGAGGATCAAGAAAAGACATCTTTCATCAATGACCACGGTGTTTTCTGCTACACTGTCATGCCTTTCGGTTTGAAGAATGCTGGGGCCACTTACCAGCGAATGATTAACAAGGTGTTCGAAGGCATGCACACCAAACTGGTGGAGGTGTACATTGATGATATCATAGCCAAGACCCCAGCTGGGGTTGATCACGTTGAAGACTTGCGCTAGGTATTCACACGTTTGAGGCAATATAACATGAGATTAAACCTGTTGAAGTGTACTTTTACTGTTCCAGCTGGGAAGCTTTTGGGTTTCATGTTGACTCAGTGTGGCATTGAGGCTAATCCAGGAAAATGCCAAGCAATACTGGACATGTAGAGTCTGAAGAATTTGAGGGAGATGCAATCATTAAATGAAAAAGTGGCAGCTCTGGCTCGGTTCATGCCCAAGATGGTGCATAGATCCCTTCCCCTGTATAAGGTATTAAAGAAGTCCAAGAAGTTTGAATGGGGACAGGAGCAGGAGCAAGCTTTTCAGGAGCTTAAGGAGGTGTTGTCAAATCCTCCGATCTTGGTAAAGCCAGACCCCAGTGAATCCCTCATTTTATATTTGGCAATTTCAGATGAAGCTTTAGGAGTAGCGTTGGTCAAGGAAACCCCAGAGGGACAGAGGCCAGTGTATTTCACTAGCAAGATGTTGCAAGAAGTAGAGGGCCGGTACCAGAAGATTAAGAAGGCCGCTCTGGCAGTTATCTGGGCTTCACGATGGTTGAGGCCGTATTTTCATTTACACCCAATATTGGTAAGAATGGATTTGCCACTCTGTTCTATTTTAAGCAAGCCAGACCTCGCGGGGAGGATGATCAAATGGTCTGTCAAACTTTCTAAATTTAAAATCTCCTATGAACCACGAGGAGCCATTAAAGCCCAAGTCTTAGCTGATTTTGTCGTAGAGATGACAGGGGTAGATTCAGCCATACCTCGTGCTCACTAGACCATTTATGTAGATGGGTCGTCAAATAGTAAAGGATGTGGAGCTGGTGTTGTTATGGAGAGTGATGACGATGTGCACTTGGAAATATCTCTTCAATTCAACTTTAAAACCTCCAACAACCAGGCTGAATATGAGGCATGTCTTGCTGGACTCTGAGCAACAATTGATATCAGGGCAACAGAGGTGGCATTATGCAGCGATTCACAGCTGGTGATATCACAGATTCAAGGTGAATACCAAGTCTGTGAGCCCCAACTTCAGCTATATTTGAACTGTGTGAATGAGTTGAAAGGAAGATTCGATGTGTTGGAGTTTAAGCATGTGTCGAGAGAAGAAAACACTAGGGCGGATATTCTATCGAGGCTCGCGAGCATGAAATAGCCTGGCAGTACAACAACAGTAGTCCAGAGTACGCTGACATCGCCTAGCATTCCCTTGTTCCCCTCTTTGAACGCCATAATGGTCAATTCTCCCTGCGAAAATTCATGGGTTACCCCTTACATCCGTTACCTGGCTGATGGGCAGCTGCCTACTGACGAGAAGGAGAAAAGAAGAATAAAAAGGGAATTGCCATATTTTACCATGGTTGATGGTATTTTCTACAGAAAAGGATTTTCAGTGCCTTACCTCCGTTGTTTAAAGGAAAGCGAGATACAAGGAGTAATAGAAGAAGTGCACGAGGGACAATGTGGACACCACGCGGGAGGAAGAAACTTAATGAGAAAAATCCCCAGGGCTGGATATTGGTGGCCCACGATGAAGCAGGATTCCATTGACTTCGTCAAGAGGTGCGATGCTTACCAAAGCTTTTCTAACCTTCACTACACGCCGGCTAAAGAACTCTTCACATCGGCTGTCCCATGGCCATTCTACCAATGGGGTTTAGATATCCTAGGGCCCTTTCCAACTGCGCCTGGGGGCATTAAATACCTCATTATGGGAGCTGATTACTTCACCAAATGGATCGAGGTAGAACCGGTGGTCCACATCACTTCAGCCCGAACTCATCGTTTTATGTATGAAAACATCATAACATGATTCGGGGTACCAGCACCGGTAGTCACAGACAACGACACTCAATTTACTGACAAGAAGTTCACAGAGTTGCTTGAAGGGTTAGGGATAGTTCAAATTTTCTCATCTGTTGAACACCCACAGACGAATGGCCAAGTAAAAGTAGCCAATAGAGAAGTGCTGAAGGGACTTAAGAAGCGCCTTGGTGAAGCAAAGGGTGGATGGACTAATCAGTTGTGCCACGTTCTATGGGTATATCGCACTACACCCCATTCTTCTACCAATGAGCCTCCATATTGTCTTACCTACGGGGTCGAGGCGATGATACGAATGGAACTCCAAACCAGATCGACAAAGGTGGAATACTTTTCTACGGAAAATAATAATGCTAATCTGGCGTCAGAGCTAGATGTTCTCCAGGAGTTAAGAGAAAAAGCCTTTTTTAGGGATCAGGCGATAAAAGCGAAGGCCACCCTCCGATACAACAAGCACATTCAACACAGGGTATTCAACACAGGAGAGCTTGTTTTGAGGAAGGCAAGTGTAGGAAACAAGTTTGCACACCAAGGAAAGTTAGCACCGACGTGGGAAGGCCCATACAGAGTATCCAAGGTGACTAGAAAAGGATCACACTACTTAGAAGAGCTCGATGGCACACCGATCTGCAACAAATTGAACACTCAAAATTTACGTATTTATTACAGCTAATTGGTAAGATGGCATGTACTCTTTTTCCTTACTTGAGCTTTTTCCCAATGGGTTTTTCTCAAGAAGGTTTTAATGAGGCACGACCCCAACTACGCTCTCTTTGTAATCATTATTCAATTTAATAAGAATATAATTCATGCACTTGTTGTCTTCACTTTTTTTCTATGTTATGATTTATAGCTTTACGCCGCTGTATATGAAGATCCTCAGGACGGATGATCCTAATCACCTATTCTGTGATTGGCGATGTAACTCCTTGTATGGTGAAATGGGTTGTAGGATCAAACCTTTTTCAAGGTTGTACTGAACCCTATTCGAAGGCTCAGATTATAAGATTGAACTAAACTCCGAGTACAGTTAGTAGGTTTGGCCCAATGCCGGTGAAGACTTGAGTTGTAGGATTAAACCGAACCTCAAGAAATGGGTTATAGGATCAAACCTTTTTTAAGGTTGTACCGAACCCCATTCGAAGGCTTAGACTGTAGGCATAAACTAAACTCCAAGTATGACAAGTAGGTTTGGCTGTTGGTGAAAATTTAATCATCATCCTTATGATTGAGGTAATTTCCCCAGGACGGATGATCTCAATCACCTATTCTGTGAATTGACGATGTAACTCCTGGCATGGACAATTCCAATCACCACTCTTGTGATTGAGGGCCCAATCATTATCCTTAAGGTTGAGGCATTTTCTTACAGTTTGATATTCCTATCTAAAACAGTATCACTCTATGAATGAATCAATAGCTTCATCTACTATCAGAAGTGGATTAAATCCATCATCCCTAAAGAAGTTAAGGGCATCATCCTACAACGGATATTTATCTCCCAACACGCTCATACTTGGGGATAGTATTTACACGTCTGACTCTCTGATTCTATCATCTATTTATTGCAATCCGACCTCAGACTAATTATACAGAACAGTTTAGTGAATGCTATGAAGGCAAAAGCATAACATACATGCCCAAATTATGTTATAACAGTACATGTTTTATAAATATCAAAAGACAGAGGATTGAAGAAAAGTTTATTTATTCATAAGAAAATTTTATACAAGTTGTAATAAAGCTGGAGCTAATCCCAGTACACAGCAGTGAAAGAAAAATGCAAAATTAAGGGGCAGGCGTCTGGTGCTCCGCTGTGGGTACTTTCCCTTCTCTCCCTTCATTCCTCTGCTCTTGGACTGCTTCACCTCTGGGCTCCTCATCTTTTGAAACGTTTTCTTGAGCAGCACTTTTAAGACTCAGAGTGACTGGTGAAGGCTCCATGCTCTGACCTTTAGGGAGAGGAGGCAATTCATAAAGGGAACTGGGAGGATCTTCGTGCGAACCATCACTCTTAACCGTAACTAGTTTCCCTCCATAAAACTCGTAGAACGAATGGAGCCCATATAAATTGAGTTTCAAGTTGGGGTTGCGATAAAAAACCTGGCGAAGAGCTAGGCCAAAAGACTCAAAGGCCATATTTTTTCATATTTCCAGAGCCTTGGTCGCCTTAGCCTTGGAAACAGCCAGCTTTTTCTGAAGCTTGGCATTCTAATCTTCCATTGAGCTAGTGAACGCACTCCCCTTCTTCAGTTCTTCGATTTGGGCCAGCAACTCCTTCTCCCTGGCCTCCCATTCTCCTACGCTTTTGTTATGGCCGGCCTCTGCTACTGTAAGGCCTTCACTCAGCTTGGCAGATTTCTTTTTCTCAAGCTGGAGCTCTTCTTGTAGGAGGGGATTTGACGTATTTTGCTGTTAAAGCTCAGAAACTTGTCACTCCAAAGACTTGTTCACCATATAAAGATGACTCATTTCAGCAACTTGTTTCTGCTCCAACTCCTTAGCTTTCTTCAGCTCTGTTTTAACTCCCCTTGCTACTTCTCTTTCTTTTACCGCCTAGGCCTCCTTCACAGCGATGTCGATTTCAAGTTTTTTAACTTGCTCTATATAATCCACTGTGTCACCCAGGGAATCCAGTAGGCCCGAGAGCTCATCTAGCTGCCAGCGACCGGCCTTGCAAGCACTTCTCACCTCAGCGGCTTCAAGTGAGGGTCAGAGGCAGTATCTTGGTTTGGGGAGTGTTGGTGGCATAGAGCCTTGGTACCAGAGGAAGGGAGTAAGAAAAGACTCCTTTAGAGGAGAGTGGGTGTGGGGAACTTCATCTTCTGACCTCGCCCCTGAATCAGTGTTGGATGGAAGAGTGAGAGGAGATTCGACCAGTTTCTTCCCCTTGTCTTTCTTTATACCGGTCTCCTCTAAGGTCCTCTGCCACTTCTTAGGGGACCCTTCAGCAGAAGGCTTCTTCTTGTCCCCAGTCTTCACCAGCACCCTTCTCCTCTTCTTTTCAGGGGTGGGTTATTCTTGATCTTGCCCTTGCTCCTGAGCCTGTTCCTCACCGCTCTTCTCCTCGAGGAGAGGCACTTCATCTCCCACAGCGGAAGTTAATGGAATTAGTAGAGCTTCAGCCTTGAAGGAATTCCTCTTAGCTTGAATGTTATTCTCATCTTAAGAAGAGTCATCATCTGCCAACATACACTTCAGGGAAAGTATATCGGCGGAAACTTCTTTGATTTGTTCTGTAAAAAGAAGAAAGGCAGACATTAGTATAGAGGTCAGAATGGGAAATATAATATAAAACGGACATAAAAGTAAGAGAACAGATATTTACTAAGATATTCATCCCTGACATCGGCGCTCCCAAAGAGGCGCTTGCAGGAAAACCCCTTAAGGGCCACTAAGCAGGACCTGATGGCGCTCAGCACCTCTACGGAGTGAGGAGAGAGTGTGCCCTCTTTGGTATAATAAGCACGGCCTATTAGTAGGAAATGCTCATGCGTCAACTGGTGGGGAACTTTGAAATCCCCCCTTTATTAAGCTAGAAGACCAGCTTATTGCACTTCACCCAAATCTGTGTGTAGTACTGCTTGAACGAATGACCGTCAATCTTCGCAGATTCGGTAAAGGACTTGAAGTTTATTATCCTCGAGTCACCTTAGAGCGTAATGAACCCGAGGCCGCCCTTCTTATTCACACGGTGGACCACTTGACAATAGTAAAAGAGTTTTACCACAGTGGCTTTAAAGTTGAAGTGCTTCCCAAGAACTTCTGAGGCACGCACCAGACCCCAACCATTTGGATGCAGTTGCGTAGGGGCACAGTCCAGGAAGTGGAGGAAGGCCATTTGGAACTCCGTTAAGGGGAAACGCACCCCCAGATTTTAAAAGACGAAGTCATACATATACACTGACCTCTCGTCTGGGACCAGATGGCATACTCTTTCCATCGACCGGGGTGCGAGAATGAGGAAATGCCCCTTGTATTTTTCCTCGGAGTAGACTTAGAATCGCGGCTCCACTAGGCCCCCATCTTCCTTGGCGTGACGTGAGGCTATTTCTTTAAATTCTTCCTTGACCCAGCAATATGGGTACTCCCTATTTAGTCTCTCCCAATTTAGCCGGTGTGTAACCACATTGACACACCCCTCAGCAGTGCGGAGGATCAATGTTTTTCCAGACCCTAGAATCTCCATTTTGTCTGATGTATGCTGAAATGCTTCGGTACTGTGATAAAAGGCAACATCGTCAGAGAGGTACCCTTCTGTACTCGATCCACTGTCGAGAGTGACTGATAGCCCTCAAGCTGAAGGAATCCTCAGGGCGTTACCGAACCACTGGTAACTGCAAAGAGGAAGTTCCAACCCTCTCTGAGCGATGAGACCCAGCCACAAGAAGATTAACAGGAATCCTTCCACCACGGTGGCCTGAGGGGGCACGAGAACTCTGTTTCCCCCTGTTCGAGGTACCAGCGCTGTTTTGCCTAGGGCGCATGGTTGTGGTACAAAGAAACTTAAAGAAATATGAGTTTAGGGATGAAGGAGGTTACCTAAGAAAGGACTTAAAGGCAATGAGAATTTCACAAAAATGACAGCAACAGGGTCTTCAGAATTTTTGCAAAGTTTCACTAAGCTTGAAGGCAAAAGTGAATTTTGAAACTCGCTAAGTCACCCTTTTATAGGTAACGAAAGAGTGCAACGATCGACCAGGGATTATGTCGCACGCCCCAAAACGTAGCTTTTTGAATTTAAACAACCCCGCCATTTCATAGTCAAAGGCGCGAAATGGCAACGCTTCGTGAAAAGTTTCGAGTGAAATGGGCCCTAATATCTAAAGTTCAGGCCCAATATAGCCCTAACGATGGTTACAATGATGACCCACGTGTTAAAAGGCATTTATTGTCTAATTATTCAGAAGCATTAAATGCACTCCAGCAGCCACTCGAATACCAAGAGTTACGATTTCCAAAAACTCTTAGGATTCTCTCTCTTACAAATCTTTGTCCAAACCCGTTGTAGGAATGTCATAAGAACGGTTACTTCACCCGTAGAATAGCCCAGTAGGCAGAATTTTAGCATGGAACTTATACGCATTTTAACAAGAACTTTTGCATCCGATTCCAGCATCCAGACCTCTTGCAAACAACATAGCTTATATGAGCAACGTAACAGTCCCTCACACAAGCTAAGGGACAAATGATCTGGTCTGGATACCGGCCCCTATGCTAAGACGTCATCTTGGCTATTCTGGAAGGTCAATCGGTATCACAGGTCAATATCCGTACTGTAAAGACACCATGTTAGGAGTCCTTCCTTCACTGGTAATCTGAGGTTACACCTGAGACACCGGATACTTGATCCATTCTCATTCTTTCGTCATGTATAACCGTTTGCCTCAGTTCCACGATAAGATAAGTGGAGTCACCACTTATCAAGATAGATACCCTGTACAGCGGAATATGTCTATATCATTCACTAAAAGGTGCAAAGTACAATTACAGGCGTGATATACAGAAAAGGTGGATTATCCTCATTCTTGTATCAGAATCGTACACTGACCATTGACCTACCCTCTGTCGCACATTGAGCATCGGACTACTCTGATTGATACGTTGCACACGGCATCAGAGTCTCTGGGCCCACTTACACCCAACGATTCATTTTCCATGATCAACTATAAATAACATATTCTCCAACACATGCAAGGTTACTGTCACGACCGGGATCACGGCGGCGCGGCCGACCCTCGAAACGGTTTTAAAATGATAAACAGGGAGTCGCCACCAATATTTTTTTTTAGGATAAAATAGTGGAAAAACCTTTTGTTAAAGCACTGGTTATAAAAATTAAATTCCATGATTCGGGAGTCTGATTACAGGTGAGGAAGGTATTAGCACCTCACAACTGTCCGTTAAAAACGGTTACCTCAATTTGATAGCGCGCATTATAATTAACCTAATAATTATTTTAACTTCTTCATAAAAAGAAAAATGTACGGAACGACAAAATAAACAAAACAAAAAAAAAACAAAGATCAACACAAAATATTTACATGAGATTAACAGGACGTCTCGTCCAAATTAATCTCGCTCCGCCTTTTTAAAGAGATATTAAAAAAAATGAGATTAACAGGACGTCTCGTCCAAATTAACCTCGCTCCTCCTTTTTAAAGAGATATTAAAAATATGAGATTAACAAGACGTCTCGTCCAAATTAATCTCGCTCCTCCTTTTTTCTTTAAAGAGATATTCAAAAATATGAGATTAACAGGACGTCTCGTCCAAATTAATCTCGCTCCTTCTTTTTGATAGCAAGACAAAAAGAAAACTCTAAAAATTAAATAAAGAAAGGTGGGCCCGACAGGAACTGTTTCCCGCTCCTACGTATTCTCGAGCTTTCGAGAAATCAGGGTCACGTAGTTCTTAAAAAAAATCTTTTTTGACTCGGAACATGATGATGGAAGTTATTGAGATGGGGAACTCATACAAGACGAAGTTCTTCGCACGTGTACGGATCCTAAGGAGATTGTGTAGACGGAAGTGTTCCCGTACGACACGGTGTGGAGGGCTATGAGCCGGTGTTGTAGTTGGATGTTGGAAACAGTGGCGGTGTTGTAGCGGTGCTGGAATTGAAATCTGTGGCAAACGCGCTGAGCCAGAAATGAAGAACCAAAAGAAAAAGAAGAACAGAGAAGGCAACCAATGAAGAAGGAATTTTTTCTTGAATCCAGAATCCCCCCGGTGCCCCTTCACTTGCTTCCTATTTATAGGAGTCCAAAGGCAAAGCCATTGCCATAAACAATTGGAATTGGAGGGTGCACTCATCAATTAACAAATCATGGTGCTCCATTATCAGTTTTGAGTGCTCCATTATGATGCTTCAGTGCTCCATTATGATCCTTAGTGCATTGCCCACCATCCAGAAGCTTGAAAACGTGTTTCTGGGCCAATAATTCACTCATGAATCGATTCAATGGTGAAATGAATCGATTCATGCATTCCAAATGCAATTCTGGGCTAAAATTAAACGTGTGAATCGATTCAATTGATGGAAGAATCGATTCAACCCCTTTGAAACCCGAAAGAATCGATTCAAATGCTGATGAATCGATTCAAAGGCTGATGAATCGATTCAAACCTCAAAAATTCACATCCTGGGTGCTTTTAATTCGTGTGAATCGATTCAAGAGGGCTATGAATCGATTCAAACCACTTGAAATTGATTTTTTGGGGCTGTTTCACGCATGAATCGATTCATGCATGTGTTGAATCGATTCATGATGCTGTTTGGTGCTTTTTCATTCTCCTTTTTACGCATTACAAACTTGTTCGCGTATTTGAGGGCTGATGGGTGCCAAATTTGAAAAAGAGTCCAACATGAAAGTTGTAGATCTTTCTCTTAGCTTTAATTTGATATATGGAACAAAAATTTCCATCAAGAAACGAGGGAGATATGGCCCATCTACGAAAACTGCTCCAGAGTGTGACGGAAATACATTTGCAAGCAAAATAAGTTCACTGGGCAAAATGGGTGGAGAATTAGCTTTTGTGGCCTTCATGAAGTTTGTATATCTCTTTGATGTGGAGCCATAGAAAAAAGAATGGGGTCATTTCAGTATCATATGAGGGAGATATGAATTTTTCTTAAAGATGTGCAGAGCAGTCATGAAATTAGAGCAAGTCTAGGAAGATTATTAAAACTGTACCAATTGGTAAGGATTCAGCCTTCAAGGTCTTCACAAAAGTCGTAGACAATTTTGTTACGAAAATTTAGAGACCGGGTTTGCGCAAATCAAAGATCGTATGAAGGAGTTATGAATTTTCAAATGAACCATGCGCATGAAAGAGTGCTCAAAAGATGGAACTGTACCAATTGGCTGGACAAAAAGAGGTGTTCACAGATGCCCCTCTTTACTTCTTTTTCACAAAAGAAACACGAAGCTTCTGTGTTTTTGAAGTGAAAAGGAAGTAAAGATATGAACACCGACGTAGGGGGCCAAGTGGGACCTCTTGATTGGTATGGCAATTGATGGTATGGGCAATCACAAGTTTGTGTGACCTCTGATTCTTAAAACGAGCATTCTCCACTTCTGTTTCTCTTCTTCTCTTCTTCTTCTTTTTTTTGTTGTTTTTTTTCTTTTTTTTTGAATGGACAGGGAGAAATTGTCTTTTAGTTAACAGGAGGTAATGAGATCAGGATTGACTCCCAGTAGACTGGAAAGTAAAGGTTGCCCTCGTGGACGACTGAAAAGTAAAGGGTACCTCGATAGGTGGCTGGGAAATAAAAGATGCCTTGATAGGCGGCTGGAGAGTAAAGGATGCCATGATAGCGGCTGGAAGATAAAGGATGCCTCGATAGGCGACTGGAAAGGTAAAGGATGCCTCGATAGGCGACTGGAAAGGTAAAGGATGCCTTGATAGGTGGCTGGAAGATAAAGGATGCCTTGATAGGCGGCTGGAAAGGTAAAGGATGCCTTGATAGACGGCTGGAAAGATAAAGGATGCCTTGATAGGCGGCTGGAAAGATAAAGGATGCCTTGATAGGCGGCTGGAAGATAAAGGATGCCTTGATAGGCAGCTGGAAGATAAAGGATGCCTCGATAGGCGGCTGAAAGATAAAGGATGCCTCGATAGGCGGCTGAAAGATAAAGGATGCCTCGATAGGCAGCTGAAAGATAAAGGATGCCTCGATAGGCGGTTGAAAGATAAAGGATGCCTCGATAGGCGGCTGAAAAGATAAAGGATGCCTTGATAGGCGACTGGAAAGGTAAAGGATGCCTCGATAGGCGACTGGAAAGGTAAAAGATGCCTCGATAGGCGACTGGAAAGGTAAAGGATGCCTTGATAGGCGGCTGGAAGATAAAGGATGCCTTGATAGGCGGCTGAAAAGGTAAAGGATGCCTTGATAGACGGCTGGAAAGATAAAGGATGCCTTGATAGGCGGCTGGAAGATAAAGGATGCCTTGATAGGCGGCTGGAAGATAAAGGATGCCTCGATAGGCGGCTGGAAAGATAAAGGATGCCTCGATAGGCGGCTAGAAAGATAAAGGATGCCTCGATAGGCGACTGAAAGATAAAGGATGCCTCGATAGGCGACTGGAAAGGTAAAGAATGCCTCGATAGGCGACTGGAAAGGTAAAGAATGCCTCGATAGGCGGCTGGAAAGATAAAGGATGCCTTGATAGGCGGCTGGAAAGGTAAAGGATGCCTCGATAGGCGACTGGAAAGTAAAGGATGCCTCGATAGGCGGCTGGAAAGATAAAGGATGCCTCGATAGGCGACTGGAAGGATAAAGGATGCCTTGATTGGCGGTTGGAAGATAAAGGATGCCTTGATAGGCGACTGGAAGGATAAAGGATGCCTTGATAGGCGGTTGGAAGATAAAGGATGCCTCGATAGGCGGCTAGAAGATAAAGGATGCCTCGATAGGCGGCTGGAAGATAAAGGATGCCTCGATAGGCGACTGAAAAGGTAAAGGATGCCTTGATAGGCGGCTGGAAGATAAAGGATGCCTCGATAGGCGGCTGGAAAGATAAAGGATGCCTCGATAGGCGACTGAAAGATAAAGGATGCCTTGATAGGCGACTGGAAAGGTAAAGGATGCCTTGATAGGCGGCTGGAAGATAAAGGATGCCTCAATAGGCGGCTAGAAAGATAAAGGATGCCTCGATAGGCGACTGGAAAGGTAAAGGATGCCTTGATAGGCGGCTGGAAGATAAAGGATGCCTCGATAGGCGACTGGAAAGATAAAGGATGCCTTGATAGGCGGCTGGAAAGATAAAGGATGCCTCGATAGGCGGCTAGAAGATAAAGGATGCCTCGATAGGCGGCTGGAAGATAAAGGATGCCTTGATAGGCGGCTGTAAAGATAAAGGATGCCTTGATAGGCGACTGGAAAGGTAAAGGATGCCTTGATAGGCGGCTGGAAAATAAAGGATGCCTCGATAGGCGGTTGGAAAGGTAAAGGATGCCTTGATAGGCCACTGGAAGATAAAGGATGCCTCGACAGGCGGCGGGAAGATAAAGGATGCCTCGATAGGCGACTGGAAAGGTAAAGGATGCCTTGATAGGCGGCTGGAAAGATAAAGGATGGGGTTAACCCTCAATTGACAGAAAATACAAAGATTGGGGGGGAGCTAACAGGACATCTCGTCCAAATTAACTCACTGGTCCGAAAGGCTCGGGGTGATGCCCCAGTTTGACATGACTGAAAGAATTACTCTTTGACCAAAAGAGAGTGATCCTGGGGAGATGCCCTAATTTGACATGATTGAAGGACTCTTGGGGAATTGCTCTCTAAATGAAAGAGGGTGATTCTGGGGTGATGCCCCAGTTTGACATGATTGAAGGAATCTTGGGGAATTACCTCTTGACTGAAAGGAAGAAATCTGGGGAATATGCCCCAGTTAGGAAGATTGAAGGGATCTCGGGGAACTGCTTCTTGACTGGAAGGAAAAATTTGGGGTCCACTGGGGATTTATAGTGGGCTTACTAAAAGAAAAAAATCTAGGGATGATCCAGTTCAAGCTGTCTTGGATGATTTGGGGAACTGCTCCTTGTCGGAAGGAAAAGAAATGGGGGAAAATCTAGCTGAAGAAGCTAGGGATACTGTTCCTCGAACGGAGGGAAGATTTGGGGTGATACCCCAAATTTTGGAAAGATTAGAAGATTTGGGGATACTACCTTTGGGTTAGGGGAAGGATATGGGGTGACGCTCCACTTAGGGCGGTTGAAGAAGCTTGGGGGTACGTTCCCTTTTGACGGAGAGAGACCCGAGGTGATGTCCCAGTTCAAACTTCCCAGAAGCATGGGGTACTGCCCTTGGGTTGACAAAAGATAACAACCTGGGGAAGATGCCCCAGTTTGAAATGATCTGAAGAGCTTTGGGGAATCTAGGGAGATGTCCCAGTTTAATTTGTCTGGGAAGTGTAGTTCTACTTGGAGAAGAAATTGAGAGATAGCGACTTTAACAGTTAAGGATGAGACTTTGAAGGCACCTGATGGAAGAAGAAACCTTGAAAGGCGCTGGCTTTGGCGATTATGGTTCCATTGAGGAATGGATGCCAGGCCCGTCGGAGGAAAAAATCTGATGGATGTCCCAGTTTAGGATATTTTAGTGAGGGTAACTTCGCTGGGGAAAATGTTTTCCTCTTGGGAAAGGAAGGCATGTCCTCTGATCTTTGTGGTTCTGTCGAAAAGGTAATTCTGTTGGGTACAAACAGATTTTTTTAAAATCTGACCAAGAGTCCATTTGGTGGTTTTTTTTTCAGGAGGAATCCTCAATCTATTTTCCTTTTAGAGGTGATAGTGGGTTCACCGGAGAAGAGAGACCTGGGGGATACCCCAGTTTTGGGTCGCTCGGGAATTCAGAGTATTGTCTCTTAGGGAAGAAAAACCTGGGGAAATGCCCCGGTTAAAGTATGATTGAAAGGATTTTTGGAGAATTGCCCCTTGGCTGAAAGAAGGGAGACCTAGGGTGATGCCCATGTTCAGAAAATTTGCCTGAAGGAATTAGGGGTGCTTCTCCTTGACAGAAAGAGAATAGAGACGTGGGGAGATGCCCCAATTTTAGAAAGATTGGAAATTTTCAGGTGTACTACCCCTGATCTGAAAGAGAGAAGTCCTGAGGTATGTCCCAGTTTGACAAGATTGAAAGAGTCCTAGGGAAAACTACTCCTTGGCCAGGACAGATGAAATCTAGGGGATGTCTTAGTTCAAACCTTCAGGACACTACCTCGTGGCCAACAAAAGATCCAGAGGTGAGGAATGACAGACTTGGGAGGTAAAGTCCCAGGTTTGAAAGATTCGGGGGTTAATAGGGCATCCCGTCCAAATTAACCAGGTTCTAGAATATACCAAGTTGATCTCTTGGAGATGTGACCCCTAACATGCCTTATGAACAAGACAGAAACCTTGAGAGGATGCCGGCTTCAACTACAAGGTATTGATGGACTTCATGGAAACTCAGAAAGGTGTCATGTTTGGCCATATAAGGGTGTTTTGTCCAATGATTTGGGTGGGTTACGAGAAGAAACTCGTGGATGACCTACTTCAATGAGTAAGGACAAGAGTGAGCTTCGGAGACTGATGGACATATACCTGGAAAGTGCCAGTTTTGGCGGTTGAAGCTTGACACATCTACTTATTACAACATCCTGCAAGAAAGGTTAGCGGTGCAAAACAAATTGGAACTTGAAAAGACTTACCGCAAAAACACAATCCTTAGAGATCTGAAGTGACTCATGACTGAAACAGAGTAGATGAAGCAACCCTAGCTTTGGAAACGTGTCAGGCCCAGTCTTCATAATGATTACTTGAGGCGAAATCAAGTAACAGGAACATCTTGTTCTCATGACTTTAAATTTTCATTACCTTCTCATTTTTATATATTAAGGGAAAACATATGTATTATCAAATCATGGAAAATCACAATAAATACGTGTCAAAAATAGGTGAGATTGTATTTACAAGTCGAGTAAGTGTGGAAAAAAGGGAAACCAAAAAGCAAGTGAAGATGTATGGGAAATATTAATAATTGGGTAGAGTGGGAATGATTTTACAGATCTTCTAGTGAACTATTGAGAACAAAGCATATCTTAATCCCACATCATGACTCTGAATTCACCACTTGACTCTGCTTCTGAAAAGGTAGTCGGACTACGATTACTTGGCCAAAATCTTGATCCCAATTGATTGCCTGAGCCACCTATTCAGGTTTTCAGCTTACCAGGTCGCTCTAACTTTTGCCTAGGCTGCCCTTCCAGGTTTTCAGCCTAGCGAGCTTCTCTCTCCATGTGACGTCTCTTTTTTCTTTTTCTTTTTTTTCTTTTTTTTTCTCTTTTTTTTAAAGGTTGTGTCCCTCACAACAAAGGTTTAAACTGATTGCCAATGAGCTTATTTGATCTTCCTCAATTCGATCTCATCCTGTAGGGGAGTAGATGTTATTTCAGATGAAAAATTTACCCCTAACACCATGTAACAAAGGCGTGCCCTTTTCAGTACCAATGAGGGGGCTCGTTCTGAGTCTTTATTTCCTTGTTCATTTTTCATCTATTTTTTTGTTTTTTTTCTTTTTGCATTTTTTTCTTTTTTTTTCTTTTTTTTTCCTTTTTTTTTGTTTTTTTTTTGAATGACCCCTTTGGTACCTTTGTTATGGTCTATCTATTTTATCCCCTAACCAATGTGATAAAGAGAATATGATATTAATGGTATCACAGTAGACCAATCCCTTGGTTATACTGGTGTGGGAATAGTTATACTCCATTAAAGTTGGGGTGTTAATTGCGACACAGATGAAATATTGTTTCTGCCGTGTTCTTAGCTTGATAACATTTATGCCCCCATATGGAAAAGTGATAACTTGATCTATGAATCAGCTCGCCTTAATTGGTATTTACGTAAGGTACCAACCTTGACCCTTTTTTTATATCATTTTTCTTGTTTTTTTTTTCTTGTTTTTTTTTTTGAGAGTATTTCTTGACCGTCCACGTTGATCAATGCTAATATTTCTTTGAAGGGTGGATACGCCATTTATGGAATCTGGCACTATCTTCATTTTGAGCTTGTAACGTCTTCAGTTGTTTGTGAATCTTCTTCATTCTGTGTGCTGACCTTGCCTTTGGGTAGAACTAGGTGACTCTTATCCAAACATCCTACACAATTCAGCCAAGGAACTTTCGTTTTCGCTACCCTTTTCGTCAGCGTAATCAATTGGGCAGTCAAAGTTATGAAATGGAATCATGATTTCATTGTTCTCAAAAGGATCATTTTTAGTCCTGTATTTTTTGGTTTTTTTTTATGGTAAAATGAGAAAAAGAAGTAGATAAAGGGAAAAGGATTCAAGGTGGCAATAAGGAAAGCAAGAAAAGGCATTTTGAAATTTGACACATATTTAT
The DNA here is from genome assembly GCA_037962975.1 of Clitoria ternatea. Lineage (NCBI taxonomy): Eukaryota > Viridiplantae > Streptophyta > Magnoliopsida > Fabales > Fabaceae > Clitoria > Clitoria ternatea. The sequence continues at coordinate 233,591,710 of CM075670.1, forward strand.
TGAGAAAAACTTAAAATGATAAAAACATGTTTTTGCCCTTATTACATAACAATATCCCAAAGCCTTAGGCATAGCGTTTGGGTTGAAACAGAAGTTTAAAGTCATAAGGAACTAAATGGTCTCCTGGTCATGAACCTCTCCAGTTCGCGTGTGATTCACAAAATCTTGCATGCATCCCTTTTACACCTCTAGTCCCTCTTTATCACACTGACCTCAGAGGTCTCATGGTTAGACCTGGGGTTTATAATTATATTGGGACTCCCTTCTTGGAAATCTAGCCACTTAGCTTTAATCAAATCCCTTACTTTGAATTTTAAGGTATGACAGTCCTCAGTAGAGTGTCCCGAGGCTCCAGCATGGTATTCACATCGGGCATTGGGATTATAGCCTTTGGGGTAAGGAGGAACCACCGGTTTTAGTGGGCAAGGTACTGCAAGGGAATTACGAAAAAGGTAAGGTAGAAGTTCTGTGTAGGTTATGGGAATGGGGTCGAACCGGGCTGGTGTTCGATTATTGATGGGTTTTATTGTCCTTTGGTCTGGATTAGGTGGCTGAGTTTGTACTAGTGGGGGATGATAGGGTTGTGGAAGGGTAGACCTAATAGCAGGCAAATGAGAATAGGAAGGTATTTGAGGGATATACGGACGAAAGTAGAGTTGGAATGGGAAAAAATTAGAAACCTGGTTAGGGGTAGTGGTGGCCATGTAAGGTGCAGGGAGATTGGCAGGTTGAAAAGGAGTATGTGTTATTGATCTGGGTTGGGCCCTTTTTTGGTTACGGGCAGTGGAATTAGCATCCCCTTTTCTCTTCCCCTTATCTCCTGATGCAGACATTCTTATGATAGGAGCCCCAGGCGACCGGGAGGACTGTGAAATATGGGGATTCATCATTTGTGAACCATGATCCTCTTGTTGATTATGGAATGGGGGAATTTGGTCTTTTGTCAATCCAGGAAGGTGGAGTGGGGTGGTTGGCAAATGTTGATCATTCTTGACACCCGCAGAGGGTTCCTCTTCTATGATCTTCTTCTCTAAAAGTCTGGCCATCTCCGATATTTGCTTCCTTAGCTGATTAACTTCGTTTCTGAGGTTTTCAATTTCTTGCTCTCTTTCAGCCATGAGTCTCCTTTGAAAGTCTAACAAAGGTGTCTTTCGGTATCGAGTGAAAGAAGAAAAAGAAATGTCAGGTGGAAACAGAAGGAAAGAGGATATCGTGGGAAGCAATCACAGACCTTGACAAACATCCTTTAACCATTCCTTAGAACGTATCGTTCAAAAGTACTAGGTACGGTAAACATGGAAATTAATACGGGATAGTTGTGAAGACAGAAAAATCCTTCATTCTGAAATGCAATAAGAGCCTCAAGTTTAGCTATTTCTAGCTTGGGGAACCATGATCCGCCTCTTAAAGGTTTGATCCCACATTAATTTCCACATCTTGGTCAAGGGTATTCATTAAACTCTGAATAGCCTCCGGTGAGAATAGAAAGAAAGGAGCGAAAGAGCCATTGGGAAATGACGTGCTTTGCAAATCGATACTCCCCTAGAGATTTCTTGAAAACATTTTTGTATTTAGGGGGGGATACAACTTGCTAAAACTTATGTCAAATCAAGGGTTATGTGAGCTACGGATTTTCTGATCATCGACAATACAAAGAAAATTGATTTTTCTTTTGATTTCTTTTCTTTTTATATGTATTTTCTATGATTTAAAAGATCTGTAACTCAAGGCCCAAAGATTTGCGCATAAAGAGAAAGAACTATTTGCCCATTAAAGGATCATTAGTTAAAAGTATGTCATTTTTTTTTGAAAAAAAGTAATCCACTAAATGGGCAAGTAATCCTCTATTTTGGATTAGAAGGAAAAGTGAGAATGAGAAAAGGTAGAAGTAAAGTTTGCCCCTTTGTGCCTTAAAGTGGGTTTTTTCTGGAGGTCTCCTAATGGTTCTAAGGTTTGTCTAACAGTGATATCTCGCATTAGGTGGCTTGTTCTAAAACTTCTAAAGGTCACTAGAGCCAAGATCCTACTCATGATGTTGACCATAAATAGTAGGAAGTATACTAAGTGTGGGCACCATGAATAAGTCGAACTCTAGCTGAGATTCTCACGGTAACCAGACAGGAAGTACATCCCAAATGGCTCCGCTATCAACCTCCCCTAATCTTAAGTTTTATTTGGGCCCGGGTATAGGGTCCCACTCAAAAGTGTGTGCAAATTGTGAGTGTAGTGTGTGAAAGAGGCATTCAATACCCGTACCTTACTCACCCTGCACATAGAACGAACACAGAGCAACAAAATAAAGTCGACTACCCTAGGGTTCAATGATCACACAGATATTTACAGAACATAAATGATAGAATATAAACAAAACAGGAACTAAACATTGACAAGGAAATAAAATAAAAGAAGAAGTTAAATAATTAATATGCTAATTAAAACACACGCTATCAAATTGACTGGCTTGACTCTCTAAATCCACAGCGGAGTCGCCATCTGTCGCGACCGGGATCGCGGCGGCGCGGCCGACCCTCGAAACGGTTTTAAAATGATAAACAGGGAGTCGTCACCAATATTTTTTTTAGGATAAAATAGTGGAAAAACCTTTTGTTAAAGCACTGGTTATAAAAATTAAATTCCATGATTCGGGAGTCTGATTACAGGTGAGGAAGGTATTAGCACCTCACAACTGTCCGTTAAAAACGGTTACCTCAATTTGATAGCGCGCATTATAATTAACCCAATAATTATTTTAACTTCTTCATAAAAAGAAAAATGTACGGAACGACAAAATAAACAAAACAAAAAAAAAACAAAGATCAACACAAAATATTTACATGAGATTAACAGGACGTCTCGTCCAAATTAATCTCGCTCCGCCTTTTTAAAGAGATATTAAAAAAAATGAGATTAACAGGACGTCTCGTCCAAATTAACCTCGCTCCTCCTTTTTAAAGAGATATTAAAAATATGAGATTAACAGGATGTCTCGTCCAAATTAATTTCGCTCCTCCTTTTTTCTTTAAAGAGATATTCAAAAATATGAGATTAACAGGACGTCTCGTCCAAATTAATCTCGCTCCTCCTTTTTGATAGCAAGACAAAAAGAAAACTCTAAAAATTAAATAAAGAAAGGTGGGCCCGACAGGAACTGTTTCCCGCTCCTACGTATTCTCGAGCTTTCGAGAAATCAGGGTCACGTAGTTCTTAAAAAAAATCTTTTTTGACTCAGAACATGATGATGGAAGTTATTGAGATGGGGAACTCATACAAGACGAAGTTCTTCGCACGTGTACGGATCCTAAGGAGATTGTGTAGACGGAAGTGTTCCCGTACGACACGGTGTGGAGGGCTATGAGCCGGTGTTGTAGTTGGATGTTGGAAACAGTGGCGGTGTTGTAGCGGTGCTGGAATTGAAATCTGTGGCAAACACGCTGAGCCAGAAATGAAGAACCAAAAGAAAAAGAAGAACAGAGAAGGCAACCAATGAAGAAGGAATTTTTTCTTGAATCCAGAATCCCCCCGGTGCCCCTTCACTTGCTTCCTATTTATAGGAGTCCAAAGGCAAAGCCATTGCCATAAAAAATTGGAATTGGAGGGTGCACTCATCAATTAACAAATCATGGTGCTCCATTATCAGTTTTGAGTGCTCCATTATGATGCTTCAGTGCTCCATTATGATCCTTAGTGCATTGCCCACCATCCAGAAGCTTGAAAACGTGTTTCTGGGCCAATAATTCACTCATGAATCGATTCAATGGTGAAATGAATCGATTCATGCGTTCCAAATGCAATTCTGGGCTAAAATTAAACGTGTGAATCGATTCAATTGATGGAAGAATCGATTCAACCCCTTTGAAACCCGAAAGAATCGATTCAAATGCTGATGAATCGATTCAAAGGCTGATGAATCGATTCAAACCTCAAAAATTCATATCCTGGGTGCTTTTAATTCGTGTGAATCGATTCAAGAGGGCTATGAATCGATTCAAACCACTTGAAATTGATTTTTTGGGGCTGTTTCATGCATGAATCGATTCATGCATGTGTTGAATCGATTCATGATGCTGTTTGGTGCTTTTTCATTCTCGTTTTTACGCATTACAAACTTGTTCGTGTATTTGAGGGCTGATGCGTGCCAAATTTGAAAAAGAGTCCAACATGAAAGTTGTAGATCTTTCTCTTAGCTTTAATTTGATATATGGAACAAAAATTTCTATCAAGAAACGAGGGAGATATGGCCCATCTACGAAAACTACTCCAGAGTGTGACGGAAATACATTTGCAAGCAAAATAAGTTCACTGGGCAAAATGGGTGGAGAATTAGCTTTTGTGGCCTTCATGAAGTTTGTATATCTCTTTGATGTGGAGCCATAGAAAAAAGAATGGGGTCATTTCAGTATCATATGAGGGAGATATGAATTTTTCTTAAAGATGTGCAGAGCAGTCATGAAACTGGAGCAAGTCTAGGAAGATTATTAAAACTGTACCAATTGGTAAGGATTCAGCCTTCAAGGTCTTCACAAAAGTCGTAGACAATTTTGTTACGAAAATTTAGAGACTGGGTTTGCGCAAATCAAAGATCGTATGAAGGAGTTATGAATTTTCAAATGAACCATGCGCATGAAAGAGTGCTCAAAAGATGGAACTGTACCAATTGGCCAGACAAAAAGAGGTGTTCACAGTTACGTTGTTCTTACTCTCAATATACTATTACATCGCTTAAGTATTCCTTGAGTTAATCATCTACTCTACTAACTTGAGCGTCGGAGAATCCTCGCAGGTAACACCACCTTTCGCCCCCTATCAACGCGAAGCTCTGCTGTGAAGGATCTCTAGGACAACAAGACCGGTCTCTCCCATTGAGAGGTTAAATTATAATATCGGATACCCATTGTACCAGTATACTAATATCGAAATCACTAACTTTTATGGCTGGTTCCCATACCGGATCATAGACCCCAGTTTAGACCAGTTCAACTATAATATTCTAAGAACTAATGATAGAAAAATATATATATTTTTATATAAAAAATCACACATATAGTTTAATATAAAAGTAGAGCTTTTAAAATAAATAGGTTTCAGCTAAACAGAACTAAAATATTAATACTTAAGCATTTATCTATTACCATATACAAATATGGTTATCATCTCAAATTTGAAATTTTGTCTTGAAGTCTTAATGGAAAACTGACGTAATTCCATTAATATCATCTTAAATTAATTGATTTCGACTTTAAGATTTCCTATATTGAAATTAGCTTATCCCTAATCTAATCCCAAATTCATTCTATCTTTACATGTCACCATATTTAAGGTTAGTTGGTCCATCACAGACCCAAGTCGAATGAATTCAAAATTCAAATTACTAAACACTAAATATGCATAAATGAATGATAATGAAACAAAATTTGTATGTGAAATATTAGCTAAACAACGTTATAAATTTCTTAACGAAGAAAAACTGAACCGGGCATGTGCATTTATCACCACCATTAGGTTCATGTACCATCTCCACTCTCCACTAATTATTTTCCCTCTCTTTATAATTGACAAATCCTCCAAAGATAAAAAAATTTCCATTTTATATTTTCCCCAAGTTTTACAATTATTTTCCTTTTTCTTTTTTTTCTTAAATCATTATAAACATTGTTCGGTTATTTTTTAAAAAAATGAATATAACATATACTAATGAAATATGGCTATATAAAATTTTAATTCTACATTTTATTTATTTAACTAGACCATTATTTTTATTTATTAGTATTAATAAAAAATAGTATTACGTTGCATAATTAAAGAATCCATGGGTGGTTCATAATAATAAAATAAAATGAACATTATATATTTGATTCATTTTAAGTAAGGCCTCATGTTTGAGTTTTGTAGGTGGAAAATTTTTTAGGGAGAGAGTTAATTTTATCATATGTGTCAAAGTCAAAAATATGTATGGTAGAGAAGAAAAAAGAAGAGAGCTCATAGATTATTGAATTTAAATTATATTGATTAAGGCAAAAATAAAATCTAACTAACTAATATAAAAGAAGAAAAATGTATTTATAAAAAGACTAACTATAGTTAACAAACTAACTTTAGCCAACTAACTCTAGCTAATAAGCACTAACTAGTTAACTAGAGTATAACTAATTCTAACTAGAAACAAAATAATTACAAGCTTAACAGCCCCCTTTAAGTTAGAATGTGTATATCCAACATTCTTAGTTTGAAAATGAAAGTGTCTTGCATTAAGAGGCTTAGTTAGAATATCTGCAATTTATTCCTTGGAAGAGATAAGAAGAAGATGAATGAAGCTTGATTAAAGCTGGTCCCAAACTTTGTGGTAATCAACTTTGATATGTTTGGTCTTCTCATGGAAGACATGGTTGGCTACAATGTGCCTAGCGGATTGATTGTCATAGAAGCGATGACAGGGGAAGAGTGAATGACGTGCCAATCATGGAGAAGAGAAACCATCCATTATGCCTCACAGGTTGCAAAAGCCAAGGCCTGATACTCATGGAAGACATGGTTGATTAAAGTTGGTCCCAGACTTTGTGACAATCAACTTTGATGTGTTTGGTCCTCTCATGGAAGACATGGTGGGCTATAATGTGCCTAGCAGATTAGTTGTCACAATAGAGGGTGACAAGGAAAGAGTGAATGGTGTGCAGGTCATGGAGAAGAGAAGCCAACTATTGTGCCAAATTGCTAATGTAATAAGCTTTTAAGTAATCTTTTGTAAATCTTTCCAGCTAAAACCAAATCATCTACATAAGTAAGAATAGCAATAAAGCCTTTATCAATTTTCTTTGAGAATAGAGAGTAGTCTGCCTTAGATTGGGTGTAACCAGTAGCAAAGAGGACCTCAATAAGCTTGGGATGCCATTGCCTACTTGTAACGCCCCGGCCGCTTTTCAGGAATGAATGACTCACCCCACAGACCAACACGAGACCTTTCCAATGTGCTTTTGTCCTCACTCACACATTTCCTGAGAACTTCCCAGGAGGTCACCCATCCCAGAATTACTCCAAGAAGTGATAGGCTACCGAAAAGGCTAACGCATTTGTTGGTATAGGTAGTACGAATTCATTTCTTTAAGCTATCTGACAGGGCCCGCAAGCGCACGGGTTATGTCGCGTAATATAAAAGATTATCGTTCTCCACAGGGACTGTGTTCAAAGTACCAGCATATTGAAATTTAATTATCCACACAATTGATTTTTAATATTTTTTGTAAAATAAAGCACAAATTTAAGTTGCACAGAATACGAATAAATACAAAAAAATAAAATTTACTTGACACTTAAAAATAAGAGTTGAGAGTATCTTGGGATTTCGGGGGATCAAGACTCTATTTTATGTTAATGAATTTTAACTTTTCATAAATAAGAATCAAATTAAGTTTTCCAAGGCGGATTTTCCTTAAGCTAATTAATATGTTCCTCTCGGAATCCTATTAATGTGCCTAACCTATGGAAAGCGCTGCTTAATCCTTAGAAAAGGCCCATTATCGTTTTGTGAAAATCCCTTTTTAAAATTCCCCAAAAGATTTTGATTACTTTCACGGTTTTACCGAGGTCACAAAAAGTATTTCAAAAACTTAGGCTTAGTTCAAAAACTTTCCAGTAACAATAAATCTCTCGATTCTATTAATTACTTAAATTTACTAATATACCCGCAAGTATATAGTTTTATCACTTAGGTTCTTGTTAGGAATCACTAAGAGCATTGAGCATAATTTGAACTAAATAGAAAACATAAATTTATTTAATTCAAAATCAAAATAACATTAACAAGAAATATTGTCACACCCCCTTTATCCCAAGATAAAAATTTAGTTACTCATACAGAAAATAATATCCATATAGAAAGTGAAATTAAGCATAGAATACATTACAAAATAAAGAGGAAAAGTCACCGGTTTCTATCACAAACTGTTGATATCTTTCCTCTGTTTCCTACTGTATTTTTTGCTCTCTCTCTGTATTTTTACTACTCACTGTATTTTTCACTAACTCCTCCAGATTTCTTGTGCCTCTGCTAAACGTATGACACTCCACTCTCTGCACAAAAACTGACTCCCCTTTTATTCCTTCTGACTACTGTGCGTTCTGTTCTCTTCCTTTTTTCTTGAACGCTTCTGCTGTATGCTATTTATAATGTTGTTCTCTTTGCCTTTCTTCCATTTTTTTTGTTGACCATACAGCAGCTAAAATGGGAACCCATTCCAACTTATTTTTCCACTTGTATTTCACATTATTGCTGACCCATTTTTCTTTGTCTTTTTAAGCTATTTTGCTGTCAAAACAATGTTGCTGTTTGCTGTCCACGTAAATTGCATTTTTTTCTGCAGCTTTTCATGTTGCATTTTTGTTGTTTTGTTGTCACAAACAGCCAGCATTTCACGTGAATGAAGGAGTGTAGCTTCATGGTCTTAAGAAATTAGCCGTGGGAATTATTGAGAGAGGTGGAGCATGACTAAAATATTAGGCAAATGGAGACTTGTTGACCATGTAATTGGAAGAGAAAAAAGACAAAAATAATGGTGACATTTGCTAATGTATTGCCGTGAGTTTTTAGTGGAATATAAGGCACTTGTTTTTGACGTGAGATGCATTGGACAATGGTTGGTTTCCTTTTGAATAAAATAATGGACTCATGGAGCTTTTCTTGTTGTAGCCGTGACATGCATTGCTGTGAGATGCGTGAAAGAATGAAAGGCATTTGCAAAATTTCAAGCACATGGGACCCTTTTGGAAGGCTTTTCAATGTTGGCAGCTTTTCTTAGCTTTGGCAATTAAATGTACTAATGAAGGCATCTATTTTTTTTCTTTTATTGACATAAAAATTTTGCATCATAAATCTTTGCCTTGAGAGCCTTTTAACGTGAAAAGTATACTGCAGGAGGAAAAAAATTGATTAATTCATGTTACCATGCATCCTTGTGTTTCAACGTGAAGTAGATGAAAGGGAGGAGATGGATTAATATTTTATTTAAATAAGTTAATTAATTTAAATGGAACTTTCAAAATAAATTTTTATAGAAATGAAATCATAATTTTAAGTTCTTGAAAGAATTAGTTTTATAGCACTAATCCAAAATTACTTTTTTAATTCTAAAAAAAATAAATTTTAACATTCCATTTAAATTAATTCACACAAAATACAGCACTTAAATGGAAATAGTAAAAAGAAAACAGAAAGTATGAAATTTTAGAAAAATGATATGGTAAACATTTAACATCAAGTAAATTAAACAGTGAAAAATAGTGTTTTAAAACACTTATCACTATCCTTGACTGTATAGTCCCATACCTATACAATCTTTGGATCCATCTTATTCCGGTATGTATTCGATTCATTCATGTGTCCCTCCCACTGGAAGCCTGCCAGGAGCCGCTCCTTGTTCGTGCTCATGCACCGGTGATCACTCCCCGCCCTCAACAGTGCCCGGGATGTCACATTCCCTGCTGGAAGCCTGCCAGAAGCCGCTCCTTGTCTGTGTCCATGCACCGGCGATCACTCCCCGCCCTCAACAGCGCCGGGATGTCACATGCCCACCAGCTTCCACCTGGTTCGTCCTCGAACCATACCATACTAGGAGAGGTTAGGCTCTGATACCACTATAACGCCCTGGCCGCTTTTCAGGAATGAACGACTCGCCCCACAGACCAACATGAGACCTTTCCAATGTGCTTTTGTCCTCACTTACATATTTCCTGAGAACTTCCTAGGAGGTCACCCATCCCAGAATTACTCCAAGTTATGCAGGCTTAACTTTGGAGTTCTTAAGTGATAGGCTACCGAAAAGGCTAATGCATTTGTTGGTATAGGTAGTACGAATTCATTTCTTTAAGCTATCCTCAACTGTATAGTCCCATACCTATACAGTCTTTAGATCCCTCTCATTCCGGTATGTATTTGATTCATTCATGTGTCCCTCCCACTGGAAGCCTGCCAGAAGCCGCTCCTTGTCCGTGCCCATGCAACGGCAATCACTCCCCGCCCTCAACAGTGCCCGGGATGCCACATTCCCCGTTGGAAGCCTGCCAGGAGCTGCTCCTTGTCTGTGTCCATGCACTGACGATCACTCCCCGCCCTCAACAGCACCGGGATGTCATACTACTGGCCTATTTAAGTCCATAAAGAGACTTCGTAAGTTTATAGACTAAATCAGGACTAGGAAGTTGGAGACTTGAGGAGGTTCCATGTAGACTTCCTCATCCAAATGACCAAGCAAACATGTTATGTTTACATCTAACTAGTGAAGGTGCCAGTTTTATGCAACAATAATAGAAAAAAGGCTCGAGTTATTGTTCTCTTCACCTTAAGGTTGGAAATTTCAAGGAAATTAATTAATGCCCTTAGTCTGTATGAAACCCTTGGCCACAAGTGCGACGACCCGTGTCGATTTACCATTTAATTACAACCGTTTAACCATTTTTCACCATAAATTTTCGCATTTAATGAAAATTAATTAGGTCCTAATATAAAATAATATTTATTTTTCTTAAGCCGACTCAAAATAATAGATAATAGTGAATAAATCAAATAATAAAATGAAATTAATTGCAATCAGCAGAAGAAGAAAATGAAGACAGGGGTCATTCGCCTGAGCGAGACCCCGATCCGCTTAAACGAAACCCGTGAAGGTCACTTAGGCGAGTTCCGACTCGCTTGGGCGAATTCTACACTTTAAACCTGAGCGGATTATGGGACATACAAGGAAATTTCATAAGTCTTTTGCTCGGAAATGGTTTACTTGGTCGTATTCCACTCGGGAACCTCTTAACCTTCCTTCACTCGGAAGGGGGTTCTCTCTGCTATACTTCACTCAGAATCATTCTAACCTCTCATCATTCAGAAAGGGTTCTCTCAGTCATGCCTCTCGGGAACATTCTAAGCTTGACTCAGAAAGAGTTATCTCCAGCATACCTCACTCGGAAACGTCCTAACCTTCACTCAGAAAGAGTTCCCTCGGTCATATTTCACTCGAAAACATTCTAATCTATCTACACTTGGAAGTGGATCTCTCAGGCATTCCTTACTCGGAAAACATTCTAACCACTCAGAAGGGGGCGAGGGATACTCGCCTGAGCGAAATAGGCACAGGATCAAATTCCCCTGGCCCTCGCTCGGACAAAACTGGATCCGATCGGAAAAGATTCGCCGATAATCAACTATGATACAACAAACAATTATTTATTAACCTGCCCATAGCAATTTATCACATACATCGATTATTGGCTCCGTGCCAACATATATATATATATACATATCATACTCATAAAAATTCAACACTGACCACATTAGCATCATAACTTTATATCCACATTAATTAACATACCAATTCGAATTTAGTTCAACACACAACATGTTGTAGCATCACATATACGGAAAACTCATTATATATTACACACATCATTCATTTCATAATCACTCGGTTCCTTGGCATCAATCCTCCGTTTGGCACACCTCCAGGGCTCCGACCTCTTCCCTGTCACTGGTTACTAAATTGAAAACCACAACGAGGGTGAGTGTTTGGCATCATAATTAATCTAGAATGGAACTTAACAATACATGTATATAAATTCCATCCGATTGCTTTATCCTCACAGTGCAAATCACATTTGTAGACTATAGCAAATCACACTCGATGACTATAGCAAATCACACTCGGTGACTATAGCAAATCACACTTGGCAAATACAACAATTCACACTTAGCAAATATAATAATCCACACTCGGCAAGTATAACAATTCACACTCGGCAAATATAACAATTCATACTCGGCAAGTTTAACAATTCACACTCGGCAAATATAACAATTCATACTCGGCAAGTTTAAAAATTCACACTCGGCAAATATAACAATTCACACTCGGTAAGTATAACAATTCACATTCGGCAAATATAACCAAGTACATACACATCATCATAATACTAATAATTCATCAATTGTCACCATTGACTCTCAGACAAAATTGACGCCTAGTATCCGGATACTAAAAGGATCGACCTTCAGCTGGGGGTCCGACTTGACACCCCGTGAACCCGACTTGGTTCACCGAGCCTGACTCGGCTCCTCCTCAACCATTGGGTCATAGACCTCTGGGTAGCTTAACTGGGTCCGACTTGACCATGGAAGCCAAAAACGAGGGTAACACATACCGTCGGTCGTCCTCTACCACATAATCACATATTCAATTATATAAACATAGGCATATCATTACGATCATCATTTACAACTGTCAGAAACTGACATGTGCTCACAACTTAGGGCGACCGACTTGTCAAGCCCATCAATATAATGTCCTCACACATAGTCAATCACATAGCATAATCATACAATCCTTTTACTGGAAGCCTGTCAGGAGTCGCTCCTTGCTCGTGCAACGCACCGGCGACCACTCCCCGCCCTCAACAGTATACAGAGTATCTCATACACAATATGTAACTCAATATAATTAAAATGTTATCAATCTCATGCACAAATGTTAGGACTGACATGTGATCACCAGTCGGGCGGCCTACTTACCAAACCCATCAACATCATGTTGTACCTTTTCTTAGTCTCTATTTCATTATTCTTATCATGTTACGCCTCACTAAAAATATACACACCATGCCACACATAGCAAACACTTATCATACATATACAATTCACATTTCTCATCATATCACGAGTGGCCATCAACAACACATACTCATCAAATGGGTGACCTGCTTGTCAAGCCCGGCATCACATTGCCACTATACACTTCAATTTATCTCAACATCAAGTATTTTAAACTCAATCATCATAAGCCACACACGATCCTAAACCGATCGGTGTCCATATTCATACATGCATACACATACTATGACGACCCTCATCAATTTTCTTATTTTTCACAATAGGTTTTTTGCTTTTAATAAAAATCCACTCGGTCTTAATATAAAATAATATTTACTTTTATTAAATTCATTCAAAATAATAAAATCTTACTCAAAATAGCAATAATCGATCGGGAATGAATCCTTAAATAAAGCATATTAAAGATAATGACCGATCAGAATATTTTAACATAAAATTGAAAATCAGTGGAAGGAAGAAATCAGAGTTAGGGATATTTCACCTGAGCGAGACCCTGATTCGCTTGGGCGAAAACTGAGAAAGTCGCTTAGGCAAGTTCCAACTCGCTTGGGCGATTACTACACATTAAATCTGAATGAACAAGACTTACAAGGAGAGTTGACGAGTCAGCTTTCACTTGGAAATAAGTCCACTCGGGAACACTAGTCTTTCATCTCTCAGAAAAGCTTAACCTCCCATCACTCAGGAAAGACTCCCTCATTCCTTCACTCGTAAACACTTGGACCTTCACTCGGAAGCACTCTTATCCTTCCTTCACTCAGAGTCTCTGCCACAGTTCACTCGGAGACACTAACCTTTTCACTCAGAATTGAGTCTCTCGGTTATTCTTCTCTCAGAAACAAGGGATACTCACTTGAGGTAAAATAGGCACCAAATCAATCGGCCCTTGCTCGGATAAAATAAATCCACTCGGCGAGATTCGCCCGATGATCAACTCTGCTACAGCAAAGCAAATTCATTCATAAAATAAACATTGATTCATAACATCAAGAATTCCTACTCACGTCAATCAGCATATTGATTCAATAGTAAATTCAACATACAGTCAACATGTTATAACATCAAACATTCAGAAAACTCAATATATATATTACACAATTTATTCAAATTCACTCGGTGCCTTGGCATCAATCCTCTGCTTGGCGCACCTCCATGGCTCCGACCTCTTCCCTGTCACTGGTTACTAAAAATGAAAACCACAGTAAGGGTGAGTGTTTAGCATCATAATTAATCTAAAACGAAATCTAAATAAAATACGAGTATAAACTGCGTCTGACTCTTTTATCCTCAGTTGTACATTTCACTTGACATTTTAACTCACGCTCGATAATACACTCACACTCGGCAATCTTAGCAATTAGCACTAGGCCATATAGTAATTCACACAGCAATATTAGCAAATCACTCAGCATTTAACTCACATTCGGCACTTTACTTACACTCGGCAATACGTCCATTAACACTCAGCATTATAGTAATTCTCTCAGCAATATAACAGTTCTTGTAACGCCCCGAAACGTGGATTAAAAGTTTCGAGTAAATTTTTCACTTTTTCGAAAGATCATTTTAAAAATTATAAATTTAATTCAGAGTTTATATAACAATTAATAACAGCGGAAAAATTATCATACATACTAGTCGTGAATAATTAAATTCAAGAAAATATTTAAGTAGCGGAAATGATTGTGAAGATAATGGTACATGACATATTATATTTATTACAACCCATAAATTCAAAGTTCAGGTAATAAAACAAATAGACATCCATCATGGCATCACTCTGCATTCTGCGTGTCATGCACTGTAAAAATTAATGTAAGAGTGAGACAGAATATAGAATAAATATAAAATAGGTAAAATTGCACAAACACAATCAACAATTCATAATGATATGATGAATATGCCAAACAAGTCCATTAATAGATCTTTAATTAGTCAAATGATGTCATGCTGGATTCATTTGGTCTTGGTGGGAATACTGCAGTAAAAGTCTCATAGAGACACAAATAGGGCTTTAGCATATACCATGAATCCCTATACTTCATGGCGCTTAAGTACCGAAGTACACAATATCATAAGTAGGACTTCTGCATAAACCATGAATCCCTACACTCCATGGCACACAACATAATAGGGCTTAACTCATCATAGAGTAACCCCCCACCAGGGTAGGCAATCATGGAACCCCTAAATTCCATGGTGCGTCCGAATGCTTATGATGCATGAATGCCTTTAATTCTTTTAACATACCATGATATTCACATTTCCAAAACCTCTTGGATACTACAAGTCCTCAAGGAACACAATACACATAATAATTAACAAAATCATGGATTTACTTTTTCAACCACATATGTCAATAACCACAAGGCATTCATGCACATATATATTAATTATGTCATTCATAATTATTCACCATCACAATATACAAACTGTGTGATACTCAACAACATTTATAATAATTCATAATCACTCAATAATTTAATAAATAATTTTTATACATAGAGAAAATATTATTTTCTTTCAAAATAGCCATTCTAAGTGACTTTCAGCATCCCCAACAACAACATACATTAGCAAAACAGTCATAACATGGGCAAATCAACTCCTTTTTAGGTGATTCCACTTTCTATAGCTCAATAATACAATTATCTACAACTTTCATGAAGAACACAGTTTCAAATTCCGAACAGAAATATTACTTATTCACGAAATACCACACTGCCTCAAGGTGAGTTTTTCAAAACGTACATATATTAGTAATTTCAGTGTTTCTGGAGTTACAAAAATGATTTTTGCATGAAACCAGTTCTAAAATACTCTTAACATAATTATCTACAACTTTCATGAAGACTCAAACAACTAATTCATACCACAAAATTCCCAGTATTGAAAACAAGATTCGGATTTCCAAAATTCCAGAATTTCAGAATTTCAGAATTTCAGCTTGCACATACTTCAGTAATTTGAGCATAACTTGAACTACAAAAATTATTTTGATGTGAAACCACTTTCTAAAAATCCAAAACTTAATTATCTACAACTTTCATGAAGACATCCAAGGCTGATTATGCATGTATAATTCCCAGCATATCAAAATATACACTAAACATGAAGCAAATCTTTCACTCGGACATACAGTAGTATTTTGGCTATAACTTTTGCTACACATACTCAAATCAATCGGTTCAGGTCTCAAAATTCACATAACAAAAAGATTTACAACTTTCATGAAGACACTGATCACTATTTCTTACTACAAAATGCCCAATTTTAACAATAAGATACGGATTTCAAGTTCACAGATTTACAGCTTGTACATACTTCAGTATTATGAGCATAACTTGAGCTACAAAAATTATTTTAATGTGAAACCACTTTATAAAGATCCACAACTTAATTATCTACAACTTTAATGAAGACATCCAAGGCTGATTATGCACGTACAGTTCCCAGTAAATCAATATATACACAAAACAAAAGATAAATCTTTCACACAAACATGCTGTGGTATTTTGGCTATAACTTTTGCTATACTTATTCAAATTACTTGATTCAGGTCTCAAAATTCAGATATTAAAAATATCTACAACTTTCATGAAGAAGTCAGAGTCAAATTCATACGTTTTAAATATCAAAAATGAGAAACAAGTTACGAATAAATTCTGGAATCCTAGAATCAGCATACAATTCTACCCATTTCACAAATATTCACAACCCTGTCCCCTCTTACCTTAATGGAGGTTCCTAAAGTGGTTGAAAGTGTTGTATTATTGTCCTAGCTTCAGATCAAGAGTGAAATTGATGGAGAAAGTGAAAGAAAATAAGAGAGAGACTTCACTAACTTCAGCTTGTTCTAAAAATTCAGACTTGGGAACAAGATGTAGTGTTGATTTAATGATGTAAATGACAAGTGGGGGACAAGATTTTCATAATGGGATTGTAGTGGGATGTTAGGTGCATGAATTATGGTGATAATGGAGGTTTTAGGTGAGAAAAATGAGCTGGATTGTTGACCATTTCCGCAGCCTACATAATGTAGTTTGTTTGATTGAAGTAAATATCAATTCTGACACGGTTTTGGTATTTTAGGCATATCTCTCTCATATCTTAATGGATTTTAACAAATGTGGTCTTTTTGGAAAGATAAGACAACGAGGAACAACTTTGTAGTTTACGACTTTTTCAAATTCGGACTCTAACAAGGTATTAAAATATGTACAAGATGATATGATTGAAATAAAATATCAATTCTGACACTGTTTCGGTATTTTGGACATATCTCTCTCATATCTTAATGGAATTTAACAAATTTGGTCTTGTTGGAAAGATAAGAAAAAGAGGAACAACTTTGTAGTTGGACACATTTCCAAATTCGGACTCTAACTAACAATTAAAATGTGTACAAGATGACGTATTTTGAGTAGAGTATGTGGCAATTTGATGAGAGTAATTGGAAAAGCCAAGGAAATTAATAACTAAGGAAATAGGTAATAAATTATTTGATTAACTTTTCCCAAAGGTATAAAGTTAAAATTATTTACCATGGTAAAAGGTTAAATTGAAGATGTTGTCCTAACCAAAAATTTATGTAGAAAGTTGAGATAAAATGGATAATATCATTGATGGTCTAAATCAAAATGATTATACATGAGAATAAAATTTTTAGGATGTTACAATTCTCCCACCCTAATAAAAATTTCGTCCTCGAAATTTAATCATTACGCACTCCTCAGTGAAACAATTCTGGATACTGTGTCCTCATAGTATCTTCACGCTCCCAAGTCAGAGTTACATCAGTTCCTTGTTTCCATGCAACTTTTACCAGTGGTACATTCTTGTTCCTCAAGCGTTTATTCGACCTTTCTAGAATCTGTGTAGGTTCTGTGGAGATGGTCAGATTTTCTCTAACTTCAATATCATCGGCAGCAATCACATGGTTGGGATCTTGTACGTACTTCCTTAGCTGTGATACATGAAATACATTGTGCAGATTTGCCAGGTGAGGGGGAAGTGCAATCTGATATGCCACTGTACCAACCCTCTTTAGGATCTCATATGGTCCAATGAATCTCGGACTCAATTTCTTACTCTTCAATGCTCGACCAATCCCCTTGTGAGGTGAAACCTTCAAAAATACATGCTCACCAACTTGGAATTCAAGTGGTTTCCTCCTCTTATCATAATACTGCTTCTGTCTGTCCTGAGATGCCTTCATCTTTTCTCTGATCATTTCTATTTGTTCAGTAGTCTGCTGCACAATTTCAGGTCCTAACGCCAAACTTTCACCAGTTTCCAACCAACAAAGTGGCGTTCGACACTTCCTACCATACAATGCTTCGAATGGAGCCATACCAATACTGCTGTGGTAGCTATTATTATACGTGAATTCAATCAATGGAAGAAACTGCTCCCAACTACCACCATGTTCAATCACACAAGATCGCAGTAAGTCTTCCAAACTTTGTATGGTACGTTCTGACTGTCCATCTGTTTGGGGATGATAAGGTGAACTCAATCGAAGCTTTGAACCCAATTCCTGATGCAAGCTTCCCCAGAATCGGGAAGTGAATCTTGGATCTCTATCTGACACAATACTTGATGGTACACCATGTAGTCTTACGATCTCCTTCACATATAACTGTGCCAACTTTTGTAAAGAGTTCTTCATATTCATTGGGAGAAAGTGAGCAGACTTTGTCAATCTGTCTATAATAACCCAGATTGCATCATTCCCTGAACGTGTTCTTGGTAACCTCGACACAAAGTCCATTGAGATGTCATCCCATTTCCAGACAGGAATCTCTAATGGTTGCAGTTCACCAGATGGCTTCTGGTGTTCTACCTTGGCTTTTTGACACACCAGACATGAAGCCACATATTCAACTATCTCTTTCTTCATCCTTGGCCACCAAAAGCTTTTCCTCAGATCTTGATACATCTTAGTTGATCCAGGATGAATGCTCAACATACTTTTATGCGCTTCTTCTAGAATCGTCCTTCTCAGATCAACATCATCTGGTACACAAATTCTATTCCTGATCCTCCAAATTCCATCTGATCCTTCTTGTAGTCCCATATCTTTTCCATTCGCCTGTAATTCTCTCAACTCCTGTAATGGCAAATCTTCTTTCTGTCTTTCACCTAACAGTTTCAGGAAATCATTGGTTATTTTCAAAGTCCCCAAAGTCATACTCCTTGAAGATTTTATCTCTACACCCAAGTTCATGTCTCTGAACTGTTCTATCATCTCTATTTCTTTTATCATCAAAGATGCCATATGAATGGACTTTCGGCTTAGTGCATCTGCCACCACATTTGCTTTTCCTGGATGGTATTTCAAATCAAATTCATAATCTTTAAGAAATTCCATCCACCTTCGCTGCCTCATGTTTAATTCTTTTTGATCGAACAAATACTTCAAGCTCTTGTGGTCACTGAACACTTCAAACCTGACTCCATACAAATGGTGTCTCCAGATTTTTATAGCAAATACCACTGCTGCCAATTCTAGATCATGCGTCGGATAGTTCATCTCATGTGGTCTCAACTGTCTAGAAGCATAGGCAACCACCTTTCGTTGCTGCATCAAAACACATCCTAAGCCCATTTTGGAAGCATCACAATAAACCACGAAATCTTCTTGTGGGTTAGGTAAGGTTAAGACTGGAGCAGATGTAAGCTTCAACTTCAGTTCTTGGAAACTTTTCTCACATTCTGGCATCCAAGAAAAAGGTTGATTCTTCCGGGTTAGCCGAGTCATTGGTAGGGCAATTTGAGAAAACCCTTCAATGAATCTCCGATAATAACCAGCCAATCCCAGGAAACTTCGTATCTCAGTGACTGAAGTAGGTCTCTCCCAGTTTACCACAGCTTCTATTTTAGAAGGATCCACAGATACTCCTTCGTTTGAGATTACATGGCCTAGGAATTTTACCTCTTTCAACCAGAATTCACATTTTGATAACTTTGCATACAACTGTTTCTCCTTCAAAATCTGCAATACCACTCGAAGATGCTTTTCATGTTCCTCTGCAGTTTTTGAATAGATCAGAATATCATCAATGAAAATGATGACAAATTGATCCAAGTAGGGATAAAATACTCGATTCATGTAATCCATGAATACGGCTGGGGCATTGGTCACTCCGAAGGGCATCACAAGGTACTCGTAATGACCATATCGTGTTCTAAAGGCTGTCTTTGGAATATCCTCAGACTTGACACGAATCTGATGATACCCCGATCGTAGATCAATCTTGGAAAACACTACAGCACCTCTCAATTGATCTATCAGATCATCAATTCTGGGCAAAGGATATCTATTCTTCACTGTCAATTTATTCAGTTGACGATAATCTACACATAACCTCATGCTTCCATCTTTCTTCTTGACGAGCAATACTGGCGCTCCCCATGGTGATACACTCGGTCTGATGAAATGCTTCTCCAGCAACTCTTCAATTTGTTTCTTCAGTTCCGCCAGTTCAATTGGTGCCATACGGTATGGAGCTTTAGACACTGGTTCTGCTCCTGGAATTAAATCAATGGAGAATTCTACCTCATGTTCTGGAGGTAAACTTGAGACATCTTCAGGAAATACTTCAGAAAATTCAGAAACAACCGGCATCTCGATTGCTTTAGGTTCACCATCTTCTTTGTAAAGAGTGAATAAAGCAAACAATTGACTTTCACCTTGTAATACATAGGTCTTGAGGTTGTCAGAATTTAGATTTTCTGATGGAAATATCACGGTCTTGTTGTGACAGTCCACCAAGACTCGATTTGTCGATAACCAGTCCATCCCCAGAATCACGTCCAGATCCTTCAAAGGTAAACAAACAAGATCGACAAGAAAGCGTCTACCTTCTATGAGTATAGAACATTCGTTACACACCTTAGCAGTTCTAAGTTGTGTACCGGTGGGAGTAGAAACAATCAGATCATATGTCATAGGCTTCATAGGTAATTGAAGGCGTCTAACACACTCATCAGAAATGAAAGAATGCGTAGCACCAGAATCAAATAACACAGATAGGATTGTACCATTAATGTCACACTTACTTTGTACGAGGTCATCAGCTTGGTCTGCCTCTGAACCGCTGATGGCATAGACTCTCCCAGCTGTTTGTTGTAACCTCTGATCTGTGGACTCTCTGTTCTGTCTTGGAGGTTGGGCAGTACGTGTGTCTTCTCCTCGGCCTCTCTGATAATTAGAGCCTCTTGGTTCACTCATAGTGTTCCTGTTGTTGTTTTGATTGCTCTGCGGACAATTTGGACTGATGTGTCCTTTTTGGTTACATCGGAAGCAAGTGACCTCTTCAAGACGTCTGTTACAATCACGTACATGATGATTACCTCCACACTTAAGACACCTCATGTTATTGCGTCTATCAAAAGATGACGATGATGATGATCCGCCTCTGGAGCGATTTGGATAGAACGATCCTCTTCTTTTGAAATCAACTGACTGAGGTTTCAGTTGTCTATTGGCCTTTTCATGTGCCAGTCTGGCTTGATGATTCTCTTCAAAAATTCTGCATTTGTTGATCAAAATGGGAAAACTCCGAATTTCTTGGTACCCTATCGCTTCTTTGATTTCCAGATTCAGTCCGTTCTCAAATTTAACACATTTCGATTCTTCGGCACCAGCCTGTTGAAAAGGAGGGTAAAAGAGAGATAGTTCTTCAAACTTTGCAGCATATTCTCCAATGGACATCGAGCCTTGTTTCAACTCCATAAATTTCAGCTCCTTGCGACTTTTCACACTTGCTGGAAAATATTTCTCCAGGAAACAGTCTTTGCAGTTGGCCCAGATCAAGGGTCTGTCAGTCTCGATCATACGGATTCTAGCATGAATCCACCAGTTCCCTGCCTCTTCCACCAACATATAGGTGGCATACTCCACCTTTTCGTATTCTGTGCAGGGCAATGCTCGAAAGATGCGCTCCATTTCCTTGGCCCAAAGATATGCTCCTTCTGGATTATAACCTCCTTTGAATTGTGAAGGCTTTCTCTTCAGGAAGTGGTCTAACCCATGGAGTCCTCCAGTGCTCCTTGGTTAATTTTGTCGTTCTATGGCTTCAGCTAAACGGTTGAAAGCTGCTGCCATATCGTGGTTGTTGTTGTTGTTGTTTCTTGCCATCCTATATTCGTAGTTTGGTTTATACCAATTCTAAGGGATAATATATCATATATAAATACTATATAACTATCATTATTCTACAGTTTATCAGTTAAGCAATCAATCATATCACACATTTATCATATCATCAAGCGGTAATCAAAACAAATCTTTTTGCAATTAATCAGTCAGGCATAAGTCATATAGTATACATTTAGCATGTTATCAAGCAATAAATCAAACATTTTACATATTATGTCGAGAAACAGTATATATCATAGCAATTGGTCCTGAATTTTTGAAAACGCTCTGATACCAACATGTAACGCCCCGAAACATGGATTAAAATTTTCGAGTAAATTTTTCGCTTTTTCAAAAGATCATTTTAAAAATTATAAATTTAATTCAGAGTTTATATAACAATTAATAATAGCGGAAAAATTATCATACATACTAGTCGTGAATAATTAAATTCAAGAAAATATTTAAGTAGCGGAAACGATTGTGAAGATAATGGTACATGACATATTATATTTATTACAACCCATAAATTCAAAGTTCAGGTAATAAAACAAATAGACATCCATCATGGCATCACTCTGCATTCTGCGTGTCATTCACTGTAAAAATTAATGTAAGAGTGAGACAGAATATAGAATAAATATAAAATAGATAAAATTGCACAAACACAATCAACAATTCATAATGATATGATGAATATGCCAAACAAGTCCATTAATAGATCTTTAATTAGTCAAATGATGTCATGCTGGATCCATTTGGTCTTGGTGGGAATACTGCAGTAAAAGTCTCATAGAGACACAAATAGGGCTTTAGCATATACCATGAATCCCTATACTTCATGGCGCTTAAGTACCGAAGTACACAATATCATAAGTAGGACTTCTGCATAAACCATGAATCCCTACACTCCATGGCACACAACATAATAGGGCTTAACTCATCATAGAGTAACCCCCCACCAGGGTAGGCAATCATGGAACCCCTAAATTCCATGGTGCGTCCGAATGCTTATAATGCATGAATGCCTTTAATTCTTTTAACATACCATGATATCCACATTTCCAAAACCTCTTGGATGCTACAAGTCCTCAAGGAACACAATACACATAATAATTCACAAAATCATGGATTTACTGTTTCAACCACATATGTCAATAACCACAAGGCATTCATGCACATATATATTAATTATGTCATTCATAATTATTCACCATCACAATATACAAACTGTGTGATACTCAACAACATTTATAATAATTCATAATCACTCAATAATTTAATAAATAATTTTTATACATAGAGAAAATATTATTTTCTTTCAAAATAGCCATTCTAAGTGACTTTCAGCATCCCCAACAGCAACATACATTAGCAAAACAGTCATAACATGGGCAAATCAACTCCTTTTTAGGTGATTCCACTTTCTATAGCTCAATAATACAATTATCTACAACTTTCATGAAGAACACAGTTTCAAATTCCGAACAGAAATATTACTTATTCATGAAATACCACACTGCCTCAAGGTGAGTTTTTCAAAACGTACATATATTAGTAATTTCAGTGTTTCTGGAGTTACAAAAATGATTTTTGCATGAAACCACTTCTAAAATACTCTTAAGATAATTATATACAACTTTCATGAAGACTCAAACAACTAATTCATACCACAAAATTCCCAGTATTGAAAACAAGATTCGGATTTTCAAAATTCCAAAATTTCAGAATTTCAGCTTGCACATACTTCAGTAATTTGAGCATAACTTGAACTACAAAAATTATTTTGACGTGAAACCACTTTCTAAAAATCCACAACTTAATTATCTACAACTTTCATGAAGACATCCAAGGCTGATTATGCATGTATAATTCCCAGAATATCAAAATATACACTAAACATGAAGCAAATCTTTCACTCGGACATACAGTAGTATTTTGGCTATAACTTTTTCTAAACATACTCAAATCAATCGGTTCAGGTCTCAAAATTCACATAACAAAAATATTTACAACTTTCATGAAGACACTGATCACTAATTCTTATTACAAAATGCCCAATTTTAACAATAAGATACGGATTTCAAGTTCACAGATTTACAGCTTGTACATACTTCAGTATTATGAGCATAACTTGGGCTACAAAATTATTTTAATGTGAAACCACTTTCTAAAGATCCACAACTTAATTATCTACAACTTTCATGAAGACATCCAAGGCTGATTATGCACGTACAGTTCCCAGTAAATCAATATATACACAAAACAAAGGATAAATCTTTCACACGAACATGCTGTAGTATTTTGGCTATAACTTTTGCTATACTTATTCAAATTACTAGATTCAGGTCTCAAAATTCAGATATCAAAAATATCTACAACTTTCATGAAGAAGTCAGAGTCAAACTCACACGTTTTCAATATAAAAAATGAGCAACAAGTTATGAATAAATTCTGGAATCCTAGAATCAGCATACAATTCTACCCATTTCACAAATATTCACAACCCTGTCCCCTCTTACCTTAATGGAGGTTCCTAAAGTGGTTGAAAGTGTTGTATTATTGTCCTAGCTTCAGATCAAGAGTGAAATTGATGGAGAAAGTGAAAGAAAATAAGAGAGAGACTTCACTAACTTTAGCTTGTTCTAAGAATTCAGACTTGGGAACAAGATGTAGTGTTGATTTAATGATGTAAATGACAAGTGGGGGACAAGATTTTCATAATGGGATTGTAGTGGGATGTTAGGTGCATGCATTATGGTGATAATGGAGGTTTTAGGTGAGAAAAATGAGCTGGATTGTTGACCATTTCCGCAGCCTACATAATGTAGTTTGTTTGATTGAAGTAAATATCAATTCTGACACTGTTTTGGTATTTTAGGCATATCTCTCTCATATCTTAATGGATTTTAACAAATGTGATCTTGTTGGAAAGCTAAGACAACGAGGAACAACTTTGTAGTTTAC
Organism: Clitoria ternatea; assembly: GCA_037962975.1. Taxonomy (NCBI): domain Eukaryota; kingdom Viridiplantae; phylum Streptophyta; class Magnoliopsida; order Fabales; family Fabaceae; genus Clitoria; species Clitoria ternatea. The sequence goes on from CM075670.1 coordinate 233,616,462, forward strand.
TACTTTTTCAAATTCGGACTCTAACAAGGTATTAAAATATGTACAAGATGATATGATTGAAATAAAATATCAATTCTGACACTGTTTCGGTATTTTGGACATATCTATCTCATATCTTAATGGAATTTAACAAATTTGGTCTTGTTGGAAAGATAAGAAAAAGAGGAACAACTTTGTAGTTGGACACATTTCCAAATTCGGACTCTAACTAACAATTAAAATGTGTACAAGATGACGCATTTTGAGTAGAGTATGTGGCAATTTGATGAGAGTAATTGGAAAAGCCAAGGAAATTAATAACTAAGGAAATAGGTAATAAATTATTTGATTAACTTTTCCCAAAGGTATAAAGTTAAAATTATTTACCATGGTAAAAGGTTAAATTGAAGATGTTGTCCTAACCAAAAATTTATGTAGAAAGTTGAGATAAAATGGATAATATCATTGATGGTCTAAATCAAAATGATTATACATGAGAATAAAATTTTTAGGATGTTACAATTCTCCCACCCTAATAAAAATTTCGTCCTCGAAATTTAATCATTACGCACTCCTCAGTGAAACAATTCTGGATACTGTGTCCTCATAGTATCTTCACGCTCCCAAGTCAGAGTTACATCAGTTCCTTGTTTCCATGCAACTTTTACCAGTGGTACATTCTTGTTCCTCAAGCGTTTATTCGACCTTTCTAGAATCTGTGTAGGTTCTGTGGAGATGGTCAGATTTTCTCTAACTTCAATATCATCGGCAGCAATCACATGGTTGGGATCTTGTACGTACTTCCTTAGCTGTGATACATGAAATACATTGTGCAGATTTGCCAGGTGAGGGGGAAGTGCAATCTGATATGCCACTGTACCAACCCTCTTTAGGATCTCATATGGTCCAATGAATCTCGGACTCAATTTCTTACTCTTTAATGCTCGACCAATCCCCTTGTGAGGTGAAACCTTCAAAAATACATGCTCACCAACTTGGAATTCAAGTGGTTTCCTCCTCTTATCATAATACTACTTCTGTCTGTCCTGAGATGCCTTCATCTTTTCTATGATCATTTCTATTTGTTCAGTAGTCTGCTGCACAATTTCAGGTCCTAACGTCAAACTTTCACCAGTTTCCAACCAACAAAGTGGCGTTCGACACTTTCTACCATACAATGCTTCGAATGGAGCCATACCAATACTGCTGTGGTAGCTATTATTATACGTGAATTCAATCAATGGAAGAAACTGCTCCCAACTACCACCACATTCAATCACACAAGATCGCAGTAAGTCTTCCAAACTTTGTATGGTACGTTCTGACTGTCCATCTGTTTGGGGATGATAAGCTGAACTCAATCGAAGCTTTGAACCCAATTCCTGATGCAAGCTTCCCCAGAATCGGGAAGTGAATCTTGGATCTCTATCTGACACAATACTTGATGGTACACCATGTAGTCTTACGATCTCCTTCATATATAACTGTGCCAACTTTTGTAAAGAGTTCTTCATATTCATTGGGAGAAAGTGAGCAGACTTTGTCAATCTGTCTATAATAACCCAGATTGCATCATTCCCTGAACGTGTTCTTGTTAACCCCGACACAAAGTCCATTGAGATGTCATCCCATTTCTAGACAGGAATCTCTAATGGTTGCAGTTCACCAGATGGCTTCTGGTGTTCTACCTTGGCTTTTTGACACACCAGACATGAAGCCACATATTCAACTATCTCTTTCTTCATCCTTGGCCACCAAAAGCTTTTCCTCAGATCTTGATACATCTTAGTTGATCCAGGATGAATGCTCAACATACTTTTATGCGCTTCTTCTAGAATCGTCCTTCTCAGATCAACATCATCTGGTACACAAATTCTATTCCCGATCCTCCAAATTCCATCTGATCCTTCTTGTAGTCCCATATCTTTTCCATTCGCCTGTAATTCTCTCAACTCCTGTAATGGCAAATCTTCTTTCTGTCTTTCACCTAACAGTTTCAGGAAATCATTGGTTATTTTCAAAGTCCCCAAAGTCATACTCCTTGAAGATTTTATCTCTACACCCAAGTTCATGTCTCTGAACTGTTCTATCATCTCTATTTCTTTTATCATCAAAGATGCCATATGAATGGACTTTCGGCTTAGTGCATCTGCCACCACATTTGCTTTTCCTGGATGGTATTTCAAATCAAATTCATAATCTTTAAGAAATTCCATCCACCTTCGCTGCCTCATGTTTAATTCTTTTTGATCGAACAAATACTTCAAGCTCTTGTGGTCACTGAACACTTCAAATCTGACTCCATACAAATGGTGTCTCCAGATTTTCAGAGCAAATACCACTACTGCCAATTCTAGATCATGCGTCGGATAGTTCATCTCATGTGGTCTCAACTGTCTAGAAGCATAGGCAACCACCTTTCGTTGCTGCATCAAAACACATCCTAAGCCCATTTTGGAAGCATCACAATAAACCACGAAATCTTCTTATGGGTTAGGTAAGGTTAAGACTGGAGCAGATGTAAGCTTCAACTTCAGTTCTTGGAAACTTTTCTCACATTCTGGCGTCCAAGAAAAAGGTTGATTCTTCCGGGTTAGCCGAGTCATTGGTAGGGCAATTTGAGAAAACCCTTCAATGAATCTCCGATAATAACCAGCCAATCCCAGGAAACTTCGTATCTCAGTGACTGAAGTAGGTCTCTCCCAGTTTACCACAGTTTCTATTTTAGAAGGATCCACAGATACTCCTTCGTTTGAGATTACATGGCCTAGGAATTTTACCTCTTTCAACCAGAATTCACATTTTGATAACTTTGCATACAACTGCTTCTCCTTCAAAATCTGCAATACCACTCGAAGATGCTTTTCATGTTCCTCTGCAGTTTTTGAATAGATTAGAATATCATCAATGAAAATGATGACAAATTGATCCAAGTAGGGATGAAATACTCGATTCATGTAATCCATGAATACGGCTAGGGCATTGGTCACTCCGAAGGGCATCACAAGGTACTCGTAATGACCATATCGTGTTCTAAAGGCTGTCTTTGGAATATCCTCAGACTTGACACGAATCTGATGATACCCCGATCGTAGATCAATCTTGGAAAACACTGCAGCACCTCTCAATTGATCTATCAGATCATCAATTCTGGGCAAAGGATATCTATTCTTCACTGTCAATTTATTCAGTTGACGATAATCTACGCATAACCTCATGCTTCCATCTTTCTTCTTGACGAGCAATACTGGCGCTCCCCATGGTGACACACTCGGTCTGATGAAATGCTTCTCCAGCAACTCTTCAATTTGTTTCTTCAGTTCCGCCAGTTCAATCGGTGCCATACGGTATGGAGCTTTAGACACTGGTTCTGCTCCTGGAATTAAATCAATGGAGAATTCTACCTCACGTTCTGGAGGTAAACTTGAGACATCTTCAGGAAATACTTCAGGAAATTCAGAAACAACCGGCATCTCGATTGCTTTAGGTTCACCATCTTCTTTGTAAAGAGTGAATAAAGCAAACAATTGACTTTTACCTTGTAATACATAGGTCTTGAGGTTGTCAGAATTTAGATTTTCTGATGGAAATATCACGGTCTTGTTGTGACAGTCCACCAAGACTCGATTTGTCGATAACCAGTCCATCCCCAGAATCACGTCCAGATCCTTCAAAGGTAAACAAACAAGATCGACAAGAAAGCGTCTACCTTCTATGAGTATAGAACATTCGTTACACACCTTAGCAGTTCTAAGTTGTGTACCGGTGGGAGTAGAAACAATCAGATCATATGTCATAGGCTTCACAGGTAATTGAAGGCGTCTAACACACTCATCAGAAATGAAAGAATGCGTAGCACCAGAATCAAATAACACAGATAGGATTGTACCATTAATGTCACACTTACTTTGTACGAGGTCATCAGCTTGGTCTGCCTCTGAACCGCTGATGGCATAGACTCTCCCAGCTGTTTGTTGCAACCTCTGATTTGTGGACTCCCTGTTCTGTCTTGGAGGTTGGGCAGTACGTATGTCTTCTCCTCGGCCTCTCTGATAATTAGAGCCTCTTGGTTCACTCATAGAGTTCCTGTTGTTGTTTTGATTGCTCTGCGGACAATTTGGACTGATGTGTCCTTTTTGGTTACATCGGAAGCAAGTGACCTCTTCAAGACGTCTGTTACAATCACGTACATGATGATTACCTCCACACTTAAGACACCTCATGTTATTGCGTCTATCAAAAGATGACGATGATGATGATCTGCCTCTGGAGCGATTTGGATAGAACGATCCTCTTCTTTTGAAATCAACTGACTGAGGTTTCAGTTGTCTATTGGCCTTTTCATGTGCCAGTCTAGCTTGATGATTCTCTTCAAAAATTCTGCATTTGTTGATCAAAATGGGAAAACTCTGAATTTCTTGGTATCCTATCGCTTCTTTGATTTCCAGATTCAGTCCGTTCTCAAATTTAACACATTTCGATTCTTCGGCACCAGCCTGTTGAAAAGGAGGGTAAAAGAGAGATAGTTCTTCAAACTTTGCAGCATATTCTCCAACGGACATCGAGCCTTGTTTCAACTCCATAAATTCCAGCTCCTTGCGACTTTTCACACTTGCTGGAAAATATTTCTCCAGGAAACAGTCTTTGAAATTGGCCCAGATCAAGGGTCTGTCAGTCTCGATCATACGGATTCTAGCATGAATCCACCAGTTCTCTGCCTCTTCCACCAACATATAGGTGGCATACTCCACCTTTTCGTATTCTGTGCAGGGCAATGCTCGAAAGATGCGCTCCATTTCCTTGGCCCAAAGATATGCTCCTTCTGGATTATAACCTCCTTTGAATTGTGAAGGCTTTCTCTTCAGGAAGTGGTCTAACCCATGGAGTCCTCCAGTGCTCCTTGGTTGATTTTGTCGTTCTATGGCTTCAGCTAAACGGTTGAAAGCTGCTGCCATATCGTGGTTGTTGTTGTTGTTGTTTCTTGCCATCCTATATTCGTAGTTTGGTTTATACCAATTCTAAGGGATAATATATCATATATAAATACTATATAACTATCATTATTCTACAGTTTATCAGTTAAGCAATCAATCATATCACACATTTATCATATCATCAAGCGGTAATCAAAACAAATCTTTTTGCAATTAATCAGTCAGGCATAAGTCATATAGTATACATTTAGCATGTTATCAAGCAATAAATCAAACATTTTACATATTATGTCGAGAAACAGTATATGTCATAGCAATTGGTCCTGAATTTTTGAAAACGCTCTGATACCAACATGTAACGCCCCGAAACGTGGATTAAAATTTTCAAGTAAATTTTTTGCTTTTTCGAAAGATCATTTTAAAAATTATAAATTTAATTCAGAGTTTATATAACAATTAATAACAGCGGAAAAATTATCATACATACTAGTCGTGATTAATTAAATTCAAGAAAATATTTAAGTAGCGGAAACGATTGTGAAGATAATGGTACATGACATATTATATTTATTACAACCCATAAAATTCAAAGTTCAGGTAATAAAACAAATAGACATCCATCATGGCATCACTCTGCATTCTGCGTGTCATTCACTGTAAAAATTAATGTAAGAGTGAGACAGAATATAGAATAAATATAAAATAGATAAAATTGCACAAACACAATCAACAATTCATAATGATATGATGAATATGCCAAACAAGTCCATTAATAGATCTTTAATTAGTCAAATGATGTCATGCTGGATCCATTTGGTCTTGGTGGGAATACTGCAGTAAAAGTCTCATAGAGACACAAATAGGGCTTTAGCATATACCATGAATCCCTATACTTCATGGCGCTTAAGTACCGAAGTACACAATATCATAAGTAGGACTTCTGCATAAACCATGAATCCCTACACTCCATGGCACACAACATAATAGGGCTTAACTCATCATAGAGTAACCCCCCACCAGGGTAGGCAATCATGGAACCCCTAAATTCCATAGTGCATCCGAATGCTTATGATGCATGAATGCCTTTAATTCTTTTAACATACCATGATATCCACATTTCCAAAACCTCTTGGATACTACAAGTCCTCAAGGAACACAATACACATAATAATTCACAAAATCATGGATTTACTGTTTCAACCACATATGTCAATAACCACAAGGCATTCATGTACATATATATTAATTATGTCATTCATAATTATTCACCATCACAATATACAAACTGTGTGATACTCAACAACATTTATAATAATTCATAATCACTCAATAATTTAATAAATAATTTTTAGACATAGAGAAAATATCATTTTCTTTCAAAATAGCCATTCTAAGTGACTTTCAGCATCCCCAACAGCAACATACATTAGCAAAACAGTCATAACATGGGCAAATCAACTCCTTTTTAGGTGATTCCACTTTATATAGCTCAATAATACAATCATCTACAACTTTCATGAAGAACACAGTTTCAAATTCCAAACAGAAATATTACTTATTCATGAAATACCACACTGCCTCAAGGTGAGTTTTTCAAAACGTACATATATTAGTAATTTCAGTGTTTCTGGAGTTACAAAAATGATTTTTGCATGAAACCAGTTCTAAAATACTCTTAACATAATTATCTACAACTTTCATGAAGACTCAAACAACTAATTCATACCACAAAATTCCCAGTATTGAAAACAAGATTCGGATTTCCAAAATTCCAGAATTTCAGAATTTCAGCTTGCACATACTTCGGTAATTTGAGCATAACTTGAACTAAAAAAATTATTTTGATGTGAAACCACTTTCTAAAAATCCAAAACGTAATTATCTACAACTTTCATGAAGACTCAAACAACTAATTCATACCACAAAATTCCCAGTATTGAAAACAAGATTCGGATTTCCAAAATTCCCGAATTTCAGAATTTCAGCTTGCACATACTTCAGTAATTTGAGCATAACTTGAACTAAAAAAATTATTTTGATGTGAAACCACTTTATAAAAATCCATAACTTAATTATCTACAAATTTCATGAAGACATCCAAGGCTGATTATGCATGTATAATTCCCAGCATATCAAAATATACACTAAACATGAAGCAAATCTTTCACTCGGACATACAGTAGTATTTTGGCTATAACTTTTGCTACACATACTCAAATTAATCGGTTCAGGTCTCAAAATTCACATAACAAAAATATTTACAACTTTCATGAAGACACTGATCACTAGTTCTTACTAAAAAAATGCCCAATTTTAACAATAAGATACGGATTTCAAGTTCACAGATTTACAGCTTGTACATACTTTAGTATTATGAGCATAACTTGAGCTACAAAAATTATTTTAATGTGAAACCACTTTCTAAAGATCCACAACTTAATTATCTACAACTTTCATGAAGACATCCAAGGATTATTATGCACGTACAGTTCCCAGTAAATCAATATATACACAAAACAAAGGATAAATCTTTCACACGAACATGCTGTAGTATTTTGGCTATAACTTTTGCTATACTTATTCAAATTACTTGATTCAGGTCTCAAAGTTTAGATATCAAAAAGATCTACAACTTTTATGAAGAAGTCAGAGTCAAATTCACACGTTTGCAATATTAAAAAATGAGCAACAAGTTACGAATAAATTCTGGAATCCTAGAATCAGCATACAATTCTACCCATTTCACAAATATTCACAACCCTGTCCCCCCTTACCTTAATGGAGGTTCCTAAAGTGGTTGAAAGTGTTGTATTATTGTCCTAGCTTCAGATCAAGAGTGAAATTGATGGAGAAAGTGAAAGAAAATAAGAGAGAGACTTCACTAACTTTAGCTTGTTCTAAGAATTCAGACTTGGGAACAAGATGTAGTGTTGATTTAATGATGTAAATGACAAGTGGGGGACAAGATTTTCATAATGGGATTGTAGTGGGATGTTAGGTGCATGAATTATGGTGATAATGGAGGTTTTAGGTGAGAAAAATGAGCTGGATTGTTGACCATTTCCGCAGCCTACATAATGTAGTTTGTTTGATTGAAGTAAATATCAATTCTGACACTGTTTTGGTATTTTAGGCATACCTCTCTCATATCTTAATGGATTTTAACAAATGTGGTCTTGTTGGAAAGCTAAGACAACGAGGAACAACTTTGTAGTTTACTACTTTTTCAAATTCGGACTCTAACAAGGTATTAAAATATGTACAAGATGATATGATTGAAATAAAATATCAATTCTGACACTGTTTCGGTATTTTGGACATATCTATCTCATATCTTAATGGAATTTAACAAATTTGGTCTTGTTGGAAAGATAAAAAAAAGAGGAACAACTTTGTAGTTGGACATATTTCCAAATTCGGACTCTAACTAACAATTAAAATGTGTACAAGATGACGCATTTTGAGTGGAGTATGTGGCAATTTGATGAGAGTAATTGGAAAAGCCAAGGAAATTAATAACTAAGGAAATAGGTAATAAATTATTTGATTAACTATTACCAAAGGTATAAAGTTAAAATTATTTACCATGGTAAAAGGTTAAATTGAAGATATTGTCCTAACCAAAAATTTATGTAGAAAGTTGAGATAAAATGGATAATATCATTGATGGTCTAAATCAAAATGATTATACATGAGAATAAAATTTTTAGGATGTTACAGTATCCAGAATTGTTTCACTGAGGAGTGCGTAATGATTAAATTTCGAGGACGAAATTTTTATTAGGGTGGGAGAATTGTAACATCCTAAAAATTTTATTCTCATGTATAATCATTTTGATTTAGACCATCAATGATATTATCCATTTTATCTCAACTTTCTACATAAATTTTTGGTTAGGACAACATCTTCAATTTGTAACGCCCCAAAACGTGGATTAAAATTTTCGAGTAAATTTTTCACTTTTTCGAAAGATCATTTTAAAAATTATAAATTTAATTCAGAGTTTATATAACAATTAATAACAGCGGAAAAATTATCATACATACTAGTCGTGAATAATTAAATTCAAGAAAATATTTAAGTAGCGGAAACGATTGTGAAGATAATGGTACATGACATATTATATTTATTACAACCCATAAATTCAAAGTTCAGGTAATAAAACAAATAGACATCCATCATGGCATCACTCTGCATTCTGCGTGTCATTCACTGTAAAAATTAATGTAAGAGTGAGACAGAATATAGAATAAATATAAAATAGGTAAAATTGCACAAACACAATCAACAATTCATAATGATATGATGAATATGCCAAACAAGTCCATTAATAGATCTTTAATTAGTCAAATGATGTCATGCTGGATTCATTTGGTCTTGGTGGGAATACTGCAGTAAAAGTCTCATAGAGACACAAATAGGTCTTTAGCATATACCATGAATCCCTATACTTCATGGCGCTTAAGTACCGAAGTACACAATATCATAAGTAGGACTTCTGCATAAACCAAGAATCCCTACACTCCATGGCACACAACATAATAGGGCTTAACTCATCATAGAGTAACCCCCCACCAGGGTAGGCAATCATGGAACCCCTAAATTCCATGGTGCGTCCGAATGCTTATGATGCATGAATGCCTTTAATTCTTTTAACATACCATGATATTCACATTTCCAAAACCTCTTGGATACTACAAGTCCTCAAGGAACACAATACACATAATAATTAACAAAATCATGGATTTACTTTTTCAACCACATATGTCAATAACCACAAGGCATTCATGCACATATATATTAATTATGTCATTCATAATTATTCACCATCACAATATACAAACTGTGTGATACTCAACAACATTTATAATAATTCATAATCACTCAATAATTTAATAAATAATTTTTATACATAGAGAAAATATCATTTTCTTTCAAAATAGCCATTCTAAGCGACTTTCAGCATCCCCAACAACAACATACATTAGCAAAACAGTCATAACATGGGCAAATCAACTCCTTTTTAGGTGATTCCACTTTCTATAGCTCAATAATACAATTATCTACAACTTTCATGAAGAACACAGTTTCAAATTCCGAACAGAAATATTACTTATTCATGAAATACCACACTGCCTCAAGGTGAGTTTTTCAAAACGTACATATATTAGTAATTTCAGTGTTTCTGGAGTTACAAAAATGAGTTTTGCATGAAACCAGTTCTAAAATACTCTTAACATAATTATCTACAACTTTCATGAAGACTCAAACAACTAATTCATACCACAAAATTCCCAGTATTGAAAACAAGATTCGGATTTCCAAAATTCCAGAATTTCAGAATTTCAGAATTTCAGCTTGCACATACTTCAGTAATTTGAGCATAACTTGAACTACAAAAATTATTTTGATGTGAAACCACTTTATAAAAATCCAAAACTTAATTATCTACAACTTTCATGAAGACATCCAAGGCTGATTATGCATGTATAATTCCCAGCATATCAAAATATACACTAAACATGAAGCAAATCTTTCACTCGGACATACAGTAGTATTTTGGCTATAACTTTTGCTACACATACTCAAATCAATCGGTTCAGGTCTCAAAATTCACATAACAAAAAGATTTACAACTTTCATGAAGACACTGATCACTAATTCTTACTACAAAATGCCCAATTTTAACAATAAGATACGGATTTCAAGTTTACAGATTTACAGCTTGTACATACTTCCGTTTTATGAGCATAACTTGAGCTACAAAAATTATTTTAATGTGAAACCACTTTATAAAGATCCACAACTTAATTATCTACAACTTTAATGAAGACATCCAAGGCTGATTATGCACGTACAGTTCCCAGTAAATCAATATATACACAAAACAAAAGATAAATCTTTCACACGAACATGCTGTGGTATTTTGGCTATAACTTTTGCTATACTTATTCAAATTACTTGATTCAGGTCTCAAAATTCAGATATTAAAAATATCTACAACTTTCATGAAGAAGTCAGAGTCAAATTCATACGTTTTAAATATCAAAAATGAGCAACAAGTTACGAATAAATTCTGGAATCCTAGAATCAGCATACAATTCTACCCATTTCACAAATATTCACAACCCTGTCCCCTCTTACCTTAATGGAGGTTCCTAAAGTGGTTGAAAGTGTTGTATTATTGTCCTAGCTTCAGATCAAGAGTGAAATTGATGGAGAAAGTGAAAGAAAATAAGAGAGAGACTTCACTAACTTCAGCTTGTTCTAAAAATTCAGACTTGGGAACAAGATGTAGTGTTGATTTAATGATGTAAATGACAAGTGGGGGACAAGATTTTCATAATGGGATTGTAGTGGGATGTTAGGTGCATGAATTATGGTGATAATGGAGGTTTTAGGTGAGAAAAATGAGCTGGATTGTTGACCATTTCCGCAGCCTACATAATGTAGTTTGTTTGATTGAAGTAAATATCAATTCTGACACTGTTTTGGTATTTTAGGCATATCTCTCTCATATCTTAATGGATTTTAACAAATGTGGTCTTGTTGGAAAGCTAAGACAACGAGGAACAACTTTGTAGTTTACGACTTTTTCAAATTCGGACTCTAACAAGGTATTAAAATATGTACAAGATGATATGATTGAAATAAAATATCAATTCTGACACTGTTTCGGTATTTTGGACATATCTCTCTCATATCTTAATGGAATTTAACAAATTTGGTCTTGTTGGAAAGATAAGAAAAAGAGGAACAACTTTGTAGTTGGACACATTTCCAAATTCGGACTCTAACTAACAATAAAAATGTGTACAAGATGACGCATTTTGAGTAGAGTATGTGGCAATTTGATGAGAGTAATTGGAAAAGCCAAGGAAATTAATAACTAAGGAAATAGGTAATAAATTATTTGATTAACTTTTACCAAAGGTATAAAGTGAAAATTATTTACCATGGTAAAAGGTTAAATTGAAGATGTTGTCCTTACCAAAAATTTATGTAGAAAGTTGAGATAAAATGGATAATATCATTGATGGTCTAAATCAAAATGATTATACATGAGAATAAAATTTTTAGGATGTTACAGTTCTCATTCGACGATTTTAACAAGTAACATTCGGCAATACACACACTCAGCAATCATAGCCTTTAACCCTACAAACATAGCCAATCACACTCAGTAAGTAACTTCCGCTCGGCAATTATAACAATTTTTCACTCGGTAAATATAACAATCACTCAGAAAATATATGAAATTACATCCGAAAATTACATCAAATAACTCAGCAATAATTTTAATTTTTATTCGACAATTATAACCAATTTACCATTCAGTAATTATAATAAATCACTCAAAAAATATAACAATCACTCGACAATTTATCCATTAACACTCAGAAAGTATAATTAATCACATACTAAATTCATCAATTGTCACAACTGACTCTCATATAAAATTGACGCCTAGTATCCGGATACTAAAGGATCGACCTTCAGCTGGGGGTCTGACTTGACACCCCGTGAACCCGACTTGGTTCACCGAGCCCGACTTGGCTCCCCCTCAACCACTGGGTCAAAGACCTCTGGGTAGCTTAATTGGGTCCGACTTGACCACCAAAGCCAAAACAGGGTAATACATATCGTTGGTCGTCCTCCACCACATAATCACATATTCCATTATATAAACAGGCACATCATTTGCAACTATCAGAAACTGACTTGTGCTTCACCACGTAAGGCGACCGACTTGTCAAGCCCCTCAATATAATCTTTTTACACGGTAAACACATCATACTTATAAAATTCACATTTATTATCAAATAGTGGCCATTAACAACATCACTCGGGTGACCTGCTTGTCAAGTCCAACTCCACATTGTCCCTAAACACTGGTTGTCATAGCATCAATTATTTCAATTTCAATTGGTTCAAACCACAAACACACACACACGATCTTCAACCGATCGGTGTCCACATACATATATGCATACTCATACATTACAACTTTCGTTCAGCAACATCTTTATTGTTTCTTAAGTCATGCACACACACAATCCTAAATCGATCGGTGTGCACATTCATACATACATTCATATACATATTCACATAATTTTCACTCAGCATTATCTACGATTCTCAAGTCATAAACACACAGTCGATCATAAAGCGATCGGTTTTCACATTCATACATGCATTCATACACATTTTCACAATTCCCATTCACCGTCAACTCTTACCTGGTTCACAGTCATTCCAATGGCTTGGACCATATGTCCCATTCTAATTAATTATAACCCGAACACCACCCTTACCTCTGTTCCGAGCTTCAACAATTACTGGGTGCACCGTTCCAACTCCGTTCCAGCACCAACTTCCTTAATCATTCCATCAGTGTTCGTTCCATCACCTATGGGTCTGGAACGAGAAACATATTAACGTCACACCACCACCTACCCGGTAAAAGGGCCATTTCCAGGCTCACAGGCAAGAGGAGTGGAGATCGGAACAGTACCCCACATGTATGACCATTTGGTCCAAAAAAAAACGAAAGGGATAAGATAATAAACTTAAACGGTCCAAAGAAGTCACCTTGAAATCACTGTCATGGCTATGTAACTATTTCAAGGTCTGATGCAAAAGGGATCTCCCTTCAAATCATGCAGCTCGCCACAATGGAGGAAGGAAAGGAAGAAGAGAAACGGATGAAGAAGAAGAAGAAAAAGGTTCTCATAGAAAATAAATGATTGAGAGAGAGAGAGAAGCCTTTACTTAAACTCATGGCAACCGGTTACCTGCTCAACCGTTCACTTCTCCATTTCCTTTATAATTTCTTTAATAATTTTAATTAAACCTCTCTTCTTCTAATCACACCTTTCATACTAAACCAATAATTCTTAAAAATATCCAATAAATTCCTAAAAACAATTATTAATATTTTCCACTTCACATAATTTTCTATAAATATCCGGGATGTTACATCCACCCCCCTAAAAAGGGATTTTGTCCCCGAAATCAACGCACCTATTGGAAAAGATTGGGGTACACCCATCTCATGTCTGATTCAAATTTCCACATATAAGTTACCCCATTCAAATTCCGCCACTTCGCTTTAACCAATGGCACTTCCTTGTTCCTTATCCGTGTGGTCTGATACTCCTCAATACCGATTGGCGTAACTTTCACCGTCAGATCTTCCTTCAATTCAATAGAATCACTCTGCACAATCATAGAGTCACACAGGATATATGCTCGAAGTTGTGACACATGAAACATATTATGGATGTTAATCAACGACTGGGGAAGATCCAGTCGGTAAGCAACATCACCGATCTTCTTTAAAATTTGATACAGCCCAATGTATTTCGGATTAAGCTCGTGACTCTTCAATATCCGACCTACTCCTTTAGTCGGTGAAACCTTCAGGAATATCCAGTCACCCATCAGAAATTCAAGTGGTCTATGCTAATTGTTATAGTAACTTTTTAGTCAGTCTTGGGCCATCTTCTTTTTCTCTCGGATCAAGGCAACCTGTTCATAGCAGAGAAGTGAGCACTCTTGGTCAATCAGTCTATAATCATCTAGATTGTATCACACTCGGTTTGGTTACGAGATAACCCGGATACGAAATCCATAGTAATACTCTCCCACTCCCAAATCAGAATCTCCGATGGTTGGAGCAATTCAGGGGGTCTCTGGTGTTCAACCTTACAAGTTATTGCCTTTTTCATTCCCGACCACCAGAATCCCACCTTACCCAGTAACACCGGAATGAATGCTCAAAGAACCCTTTTTGCATGCACCACCACTCGGTCTCAGAATCTCCAAATTCCATCGTTACCTTTGGTTAATCCTATTACCTCGAGAATATCACTCGGATATTTACTCCCCTCAGGAATTATTCACTCGAAAACACACTCATTCAAAGTTCCTCTTTCTCTGTCTAGAAGTACTTTTTCTGAAAAAGGCTCACTCGGTATATCTTAATCGGTGCCATCCCACTCGGAAAATATCGCACCCAACTCGGAGGTATCCCACTCGGGAATTCACTACTCAAAAATGTCTTGGCCCGAGTACTTATTCAAAATCAGCTTTCCTTCACCCGGAAGGTCTTGTCTCAGACATGATTCATTCGGAAATTCTCCACTCAGTGTACCTTAGTAGGAACTTAAATCATCAGATTTCCTGGTGCCATCTCTATTTACTCCTCATCTCTAATCACTTATCAATTTCAGAAATACGACTCATACACTTCTCTTCTCTAAATCTGATCACCCAAGATTGGCTAAAACACATCTGTCCCTTCGACTCCACATAACCTCAACCACTAGTGCAACAACTGAGGTGATCAGTCTCAGTAGTTCAACACTTCATAGTTAAGCCAGGTGAAGTCAGGTATACAGTCTAACAATCGATATGCAAGCTGTTTACATCATAATCCATTCACTTACGCCTATTGGCAATATCACAATGAATTAATGTTAAAAGGAACCTATGGTGGCCAGCCGCTATGATTCCCATGTAACATTAATATCCGTGCAAAGTCCAACGACTAGGTAAAACTTCTCTTCATTCTTATTATTTGCCTGCTCAACCACTTTTTAATTACTTTGTCCCATATCCTTCATTCACTACTTCTCCTTATCATGTACATAATAGTCCAATATATATACATCACTCGACCATCACTCACACAATACATTCTCTTAACTATTTCGAGTGAATTCTATGTAATATCAAACTCCATTATTCAAACTTATAGCTACAAACGCACTTACTATTCTTATTTCACCACAGGATTTAACCTCCTCTCTGAAATTAGCACCTGAGTCCCAGAAGTGTTGGCTCGATTACTATGCCCACACGGTTGCTGCCTCTATGGGCAATCGAGCCTAAGGTGTCCCGGTTGTCTATATTGGAAACAAACGATTTGTCCAGTCGGACAGTGCTTCACAATATGGCCCTCAGCCATAACTATAGCGCACTCGGCTACCCGACTAACTACCAGATCAGCCAGTAGAAATCCGACCAGAAGAGGAAGAAGACATAGCGGAAGACTAATGATAAGTCTTGAAAAGACTTAATTATTCCACTAATTATTTAACATAATTTACTAAGTATTGTCTAGTTTTATTATTATTAATAATAATTTGATAAGAATTCATGTTGTAGTTAATTATTTCAAAAGTATGTTATCTATGTAAGAAACCGATTGAAAATTTTAATTAAATAAGGAATTTTGAAGTATTTACAAATTTACTAAGCAGCCAGTGTATAAATGCTAGGCAAGTAGCTGTTTATTGGTGCAGGAACAGGACGGACTCAAGATAAGAAGAAAATTCCGAGTGAAATCCTACAGAGCCGAGCGAGATTTTATAAATCCAAGTGAGATTTTCTCAATTCCGACTGAAAAGAGTCCAAAGACCGACCGAGTGAGACTTCAAAGACACTGACTCCAAAAGAGAATAAGGACTCAGAATACTGCATGTAAAACCCGAGTGCCAACTACAGAATACCGATTTAATAGTTAATCCGCCCAAGCGGGAGTTTAAATCTGCCCAAGCAAGACTCCGCCCAAGCAAGACTACGCCCAAGCAAGACTACGCCCAAGCTTACTTAAGAAGACTCCCAAGACATCGGTTATAAAAGAGAAGAAGATCGGAATGCTACATAAGAAACCGATGTGCTTAGTCATTATTTAATCCGTCCTAGTAAAATCCAGACTCACTCAAGCATAACTTTAAGAGACCGTCCTCGCCCAAGTTTTGCCATAACGCCCAAGAGAGAAAGAAACACTGCAGTGTCAATCTGGACTCAATCAAGCGAAGTTTAATCCGCTCAAGTGAATACTCAGCAGCTGAAGAATCAAGGCAGTAATTTAAACAATGTTCCTTCCCTCCAACAACATACTTGGTGCAGTACTGTTCCGCTCCCATTGCCTTCTTCTCTAACTACTGCAACCTCAAGCTAACTTAAGAAGTAAGCTGTCAATTAGCTGGTGCTGAGCTGTACATTAGCTAAGGTTGAGTTGGATCCTGTTAAGAGTTGAGCTGTATTTAGTTAGTTATTTTGTAAACTATGTAATTAAGTAGTGTTAGTCGTTAGCTTAAGTTGTCGGAAGTTATCAGTTAAGTTAGTTAGGTAGAAACTTATAAATAGGATGTACATATTCTGTAAAGAGTAGTAGTAGTAGTATGTGTGTAGAGACACAGAGCAACGGAATATAATTTCATTTTCCAATTCCAATCTCTCACTACATTTTTCATCTCTCTAAACTTTCTCCTCCATGACGTTCCACAATCCTTCGATGGAACTGAAGTCTATGGAGTTCTAAATCCCTAAGGTTGGGATTGTGAAGGTGAGCAATGGAATCTTGAAGCTGTGAGCAAGTAGATCAGCTTCGAAGATCTTGAGGCGAACAAGCTGAGGAGTGGAGCAGAATTGCTGGATTGACGAATCCAGAACGGATGAAGAACTTCACCAGTGAGGAATCATGGCTGAAGCTTAGGTAACTTCCAGCTTTCTAACTAGTTCAGGCCTAATCAATTTAGGTGAATAGTTAGAGTTCAACCACCAATTTCGCATTAGATTCTTAGGTTAATCGAGCACTTAAGGAATTAAGGTTCATTGCTTAAGGATTAGTGTTTTTCACCTAAGGAATTAGGGAATAACCACAAGCGGATTGTCCTCTAGATTGAGAAGTTCGATTATACTTAATTGCATGTTTCTTGAGGAAATTGTGAGCCGAAGCAATCCTGACCTGTTTTCTTTTAATCACTTCCACATTTCACTTTGACTCTGTTTCTCAAAATATAAAAACAACTATAAAACACTAAAACCATAAAAAACCGAATGAATTTCATGTATTTTTTGTTGGTTCAGCTTGTACTAGTCCTAGATTAAGGTACTTACCATAATCCCTGTGAGACGATCAAATATACTACAATTTTAACGATTGGTGCGCTTGCCATAAGTGTGAATCCGAGAGTCACATTTCATTTTACTAAGATTTTACCATTAATTTAATGACTCGGGAACTCAGCATCAAGTTAATGGCGCCGTTACCGGGGATTGTTGAGTAATATCAACAATCCTTGGACCGGTACTAGACTGAACCATTTACTTTTGTTTCTGTGTGCAGTCAATACGTATTTTTCTTAGTAGTTATTGTTTCAAGTAGTCGTAGCTGTTAGTTGTTTTTGTTGTGATAACAATTGTTGTATGCAGTCAAGGAGCAGAGGAGAACCTTTCTTCTTTGATCCTGACATCGATTTGTTAGAACGTAGATTAAGAAAAGAGAAAAAACAAAAAGAAGAAAAAGAAATGGAACAGATGAGAGTTACACTAGGTGACTACTCCAGGCCGACTGAAGAAGGATCGCAAGCTAGCATCCTTAGGCCACCGATTGCAGCTAACAATTTTGAATTAAAACCAGCCTTACTGCAGTTGGTAAGAAATGAACAATTCGGAGGAAGTGAGGTTGAGGACCCAAATTTACATTTAGCAACCTTCCTCCAAATTTGTGATACAGTAAAAATGAATGGAGTCCCTGAGGAGGCAATCCGACTAAGGTTGTTTCTATTTTCTCTAAGGGACCGAGCAAAAGCCTGGTTGCAGAGTCAACCGAGAGGCAGTATTTCTACCTGGGAGGATTTGCAAAGGAAATTTTTGATTAAATACTTTCCTCCTTCTAAATATGCAAAGCTGCGTAATGAAATCACATGTTTCCAGCAAAGGGAAGGTGAGTCCTTGATGGAAGCATGGGATAGATATAAAGAAAGTCTGAGGAGATGTCCTCATCATCAGATTTCCGATGTACAGCAAGTGACTATTTTCTATAATGGTGTTAGGCCAGCTACCAGAGTCTTGATAGATGCCTCAGCTGGAGGCTCATTAACAACTAAAACTGTAGAAGAAGCTATAGAGCTGATTGATGTGATGGCTTCTTATGAATGCCTGATTAGTGAGAGAAACCAAGTCCCTAGGAGAAGAATATTAGAACTAGAAGCACAAGATGCTTATTTGGCTCAGAGTAAATTGATGACTCAGGCTTTGGAAAAATTAAGCATTCAGATTTCAGAACTCCAAAAGCCAAGCCAAGTTTCTATGATCAGTTGTGATTTTTGTGGTGGAGACCATGAAAATGGAATGTGTGATCCAGTTGTGCCTTCCGAGCAAGTGAATTATATGGGGCAGCAACAGTATCAAAGGAATTATCCTTCTAATTCCTGTAATCCTAATTACAGGAGCCACCCCAATTTTTCCTGGCAGAAAGGTCCACATCTGAATCAGAATATACCACCGAGTCAACCCACAAATAAACCACAACAACCTTCTCACCCTCTTGTTAAAGAAAAATCCAAACTCGAGAATGTACTTTCTCAGTTTATCCAGGCCACTCAGGCCAGTTTTAAGAATCAGGAAGCATCCATAAGGAATTTAGAAAATCAAGTAGGACAGCTTTCTAAACAATTAGCTGAGAGGCAAGCAGGCAATTTCCCTGGAGATACCGTGGTAAATCCAAGGGAACATTGCAAGGCCATAATTACTAGGAGTGGAAAAATTATTTCTCCATCTCCGAGTCAAGAAATAGGTTCAGAAAAAGGAAAAGAAATAATACAGGACACCGAGCAGGACAATAAAGATGAAGTAGAAAATAAGAATGAATCAGAAAAAGAAAAAGAAAATAAAGTCCATCAAAAGAAAAAGAAAAAGGTTGATTTGATTCTGGAGGAAGCTTCTAAGCTGACTCCTGAAAAACTAAGGAATGCTCCATTTCCGCACAGGTTTAAAAAGCAAATAGAGGAGCAGAAGTTTGCTAGGTTCTTAGAGGTCTTTAAGAAACTTTACATTAATATCCCTTTTGCTGAGGCATTGCAGGAGATGCCTTCTTAAGCAAAATTTTTGAAAGAACTATTGTCTAAGAAGAGGAAGCTTAAGGGGGATGAAATGATTACTCTCACTCAAGAGTGTAGCGTAATCATTCAAAAGAAACTTCCCCAAAAGCTAGAGGATCCTGGATCTTTCACAATACCGTGTGCAATAGGGGATATTCATGTAGGAAGTGCTCTCTGTGATCTAGGAGCCAGTATAAACCTGATGCCTTTATCTTTAATGAAAAAGCTGGGAATTAATGACTTGCAACCGACTCGCATGTCCTTGCAGTTGGCTGACAGGTCCATTAAATATCCCCAAGGCATGCTGGAAGATTTGTTAGTAAAAGTAGATAAATTTATCTTTCCAGCAGACTTCATAGTGTTGGATATAGAAGCTGGTCGAGAGATCCCTTTGATCCTAGGTAGACCCTTCCTAGCTACTGGTAGAGCATTAATTGATGTGGAAAAGGGTGAACTCATGCTGAGAGTTCAGGAGGAACAAGTAATTTTTAACGTCTTCAATTCCATGAAACATTCGACTGAATGGATGGATTGCCTAATGATTGAAGAGGTTGAAAATTACCAGACCCCCTTACTACTAAAAACTAAGGAAGAGGCTTTACAAACTTTTTTAGAGGATGACTTTGATTCCGAGACCGAGTCAATTAACTCTCACTCAGAAATACTGGACCTACTGGAAGTTTTAGAAGTAGGTGATTTAGAAGAGAAAAATGATTTGGAAAATACTGAAGATGAGAAAGAAAAGGAATTTTTGGAAGAAAATGTGATTTAAAACCTTTACCTTCTCATCTGAAATATGTTTTCCTGAGAGGAAATGACACTCATCCTGTAATTATTAATTCCGACTTAAAAGAAGAGGATGAGAATAAACTAGTTGGGGTATTAAAGGCTCATGAATCTGCCATTGGCTGGAATATTTCTGACTTGAAGGGAATCAGTCCATCCTTTTGTATGCATAAAATCCTGATGGAGGATGACTATTCCCCTGTTGTTCAGCCACAACGCAGACTGAACCCCATTATGAAGGAAGCAGTGAGAAAGGAAGTGGTTAAGCTTCTTGATGCGGGAATCATTTACCCGATCTCGGACAGCACTTGGATTAGCCCAGTCCAAGTGGTGCCCAAGAAGGGAGGAATGACGACTGTAAGAAATGACCAGGGTGAAATCATTGCCACTCGGCCAACTACAGGCTGGAGAATGTGCATTGATTACAGAAGGCTGAATAACTCTACTCGGAAGGACCATTTCCCCCTTCCGTTTGTTGATCAAATGCTTGAGAGGTTATCAGGACATGAGTACTATTGTTTTCTTGATGGGTACTCGGGTTATAACCAAATTGTGGTTGACCCGAAGGATCAAGAAAAGACTGCCTTCACATGTCCCTATGGAATTTTTGCATACAGGCGCATGTCGTTCGGCTTGTACAACGCTCCAGCAACCTTCCAAAGGTGCATGCTGGCAATTTTTAGGGATATGGTAGAGAAATTTATTGAGGTATTCATGGATGACTTCTCGGTATTTGGGAGTAATTTTGACACATGCCTCAGCAACTTAGCTAAAGTGCTGATAAGATATCAAGAGACTAATCTCGTTCTTAACTGGGAGAAATGCCACTTTATGGTTAAGGAAGGGATAGTCCTTGGTCATAGGATTTCTGCTGAGGGCATGCAGGTGGACCGAGCAAAAATTGAAATTATTGAAAAACTTCCTCCTCCGATCAATGTGAAAGGAGTAAGGAGTTTTCTAGGATGTGCTGGGTTCTATAGGAGATTCATAAAAGATTTTTCAAAAATAGCTAAGCCTTTGACCGATTTGCTTGTGAAAGATCAGGTGTTTGCATTTAATGAAAACTGTGTCAAGGCATTTGAAAAATTGAAACAAAGTTTGACTTCAGCTCCGATCCTTGCATCACCCGACTGGTCTTTACCATTTGAATTGATGTGTGATGCAAGTGACTTTGCAATCGGAGCTGTACTGGGTCAGAAAAAATAGAAACTAACTCATGTGATTTATTATGCTAGTAAAGTGTTAAATAAAAATCAAATACATTACACCACGACTGAAAAAGAAATGCTTGCTGTGGTATATGCATTTGATAAATTTCGTGCATACTTGATTGGTGCCAAAGTCATTGTATATACAGACCACTCGGCAATCAAGTATTTACTAGCTAAAAAAGAGTCTAAACCAAGGCTGATTAGGTGGGTTCTGTTACTCCAAGAGTTTGACTTAGAAATACGAGACAAAAAAAGAGTAGAGAACTCGGTTGCAGACTAATTGTCTCGTCTGGAAGTTGAGTCGGATTCTGTCTTGATAAAAGAAGAATTTCCAGACGAAAAGTTAATGGCCGTTATAACTGGGCCATGGTACGCTGACATGGCAAACTTTAAAAGTGCCTCTGTGGTACCTGATGGTTGGACATCCCAAATGAGAAAAAAATTCTTTCATGATAGTAAGGCTTTTCTTTGGGATGATCCATTCTTGTTTAAAATAGGCATAGATGGAGTAATCAGGTGCTGTGTGCCTGAATCTGAGCAAGAAAGACTCTTGTGGCACTGCCACGATTCTTATTATGGAGGCCATCATGGTGCCTCCCGTACCGCAGCAAAGGTGTTACAGAGTGGCTTTTACTGGCCAACTATCTTTCAGGATTCTAAGGAATATGTCAAAAGGTGTGACAAATGTCAAAGGAGTGGAGGTCTCTCCGCAAAAGCTGGCATGCCTTTGACGAATATTCTAATTGTGGAATTATTTGACGTTTGGGGTATCGACTTCATGGGACCCTTCCCTAAGTCGTTCTCCAATGAATTTATTCTGGTTGCTGTGGACTACGTCTCCAAATAGGTGGAGGCAATTCTGACCAGAACCAATGATGCACAAGTTGTGCTTAGGTTCATTAAGAAGAATATTTTCTCTAGGTTTGGAGTTCCGAGAGTAATTATTAGTGATGGGGGTTCATATTTTTGCAATAAGATAATGGAAAAAGCCCTGCATCACTATGAGGTTTTGCATAAGATATCCACTCCTTACCATCTACAGACTTGTGGACAAGTCGAATTGTCAAATAGAGAAATAAAGAGAATTTTAGAAAAAGTGGTCAGAAAATCCAGAAAAGATTGGTCGGTAAAATTAGATGATGCATTGTGGGCTTACCGAACAGCTTTCAAAACTCCGATTGGCATGTCCCCTTATCAACTGGTGTACGGTAAGGCATGCCATCTCCCTGTAGAGTTGGAACATAAAGCGTGGTGGGCCACAAAGTTATTAAACATGGACTGTGACCAGTCTCAGGAGGAAAGAGTTTTGAAACTCCATGAATTAGAGGAGTTCCGACTCAACGCTTATCAAAGTGCCTCCATTTATAAGGAGAAAACAAAGAAATGACATGATAAGCAAATTAATAAGAAAGAGTTTCAAAAGGATGATCAGGTTTTGTTATTCAATACCCGACTGAAACTCTTCCCTGGAAAACTTAGATCCAAGTGGTCCGGGCCTTTTACTGTAAATGAGGTTTTTCCTCATGGAGCAGTCGAACTGAAAGATCCGACTACCAATCGATTTTTCAAGGTGAATGGCCAGCGACTCAAACTCTACTTTGGATGAGAGTTTGATAGGCAGAAAACCTCCTTGTTACTGAAGCCATCTTCTTAGATACAATAAGGTCAAGCTAGTGACCTTAAAGAAGCGCTCTAGGGAGGCAGCCCTATGTCCCGATTGTTTTGTTTAGAACATTGAATAAAATAAAATTGTGAAGTTGAAGAAGGAAATCCGAGTTGATTCTTCTATTTTCGCTCAGAAGAAGCGCTGGTAGCTTAGGCGAGCCAATGTTGATTGTTGTTTCGCACTTAGAGGAAAATTGTACTAAGTTGAGTGAAAATAGTATGCTCATATAATTGTTACTTCGTCGTAACCCTTCTTCCCGACTGAACTTCACTTGGCATTTTTCAATAAATTTCTGCGAATAAAAAGGAAGACTTGGAAGGATTTCTGATCATTGATGTAATGAACGGGTCAGATAGTGAAAAGTGACTTATTTTAGTCGGCTTTTCACCACTCGGATCCCTCAGTCATCACAATCAGTATTGTATCCATTAGTCTCATTTGCACGCAGCCTTTTATTCATTCATCCACTCGGCTTTCTCTAGTAGTCGATTTCTTCCACTCGGCTCCCTCACTCCTCACTCAGTTCTTTCATTTAACTTTCACTCGTTCTTCTTCTTATATATTCTGTTGACCATTCTTCTTCTCAGTCATTGATTCATTCGTGCTTTCAATCCACCGAGGTTCTTCCTCTGTTTCATCACTCGATTTCTCTGCATGTGTTGCTTGTTCATCCAGCCTTTCATTCACTCATTCTCTCGTCTACTCATTTTTTCACTCAATCGTCATCTTTTCCTTCATCCATTCGGTATTCTGATTCACTCGGACTCCTATGCAGTTATTATTATATTCACTCGTTTTTCTCACTCAGTCGCTCCATATTATTCTGACTTTCGTTGTAACCTCATTTTTCACTCGTTTTCATTTCACTCGTTCTTCATTTCACTCGGTCACTCTATTTCATTCATCCTTCATTCCCTAGTTAATCCTTCACTCGTATTCATTTTTCTCATTCTTCATTCAATCAGTATTCTTTCCATCTAGTATATCATTCACTCGTTCTTTCAATTTACTTTAGTTCTATTATGTTCCTTACTCATCTCTCTGTAAGTTTCTCATTAGCTCATTTTACATTCACTCGGTGTATTTCAGTCAGTTTCTTATCCTTTCGTTTTTCTACTCGTCTCTCTCTGTCTTTCGTTCACGTATGTGTAATACACATATATTGTTTACTCGGCCATTGTTCGCTTGTTTCCCTCACCGCACTCTTCCCTGACCTCGTCCACCCAGTATATCCATCCACTCAGTTTCCAAAATATTAGTTCTTTTATCTCCTTCTTTGTCTATCTTTCACTCATGTTTGTTCGCCCGGTCGGTCAACCATTCGTTCCTGTCCGTTCACTTGGTTTTATAGTTGTCCGACCTCTCGCTGTTTGTTCATTCGTTGTTTCACTTTTACCCAATTTAATCCACTCGGTATTCATTTACTCGTCGTTTCATTCCACTTATTTTTCTTTCTCAGTTTTCTCACACTGTCGGTTTTTCGTTTTCATCTACTCGTGTTTCATTCGCGATTGTCACACTCAATTTCGTGTCTTCGCATTTTTCATTCCCTGAGTTTCTCCATTATATTCATTTTATTCACTCGGCCTTTCATTTACTCGGTATTTCATTCATTCCATTTTTACTCCTGTCATTTTTGCTCTTCGCCCGAACTCTCATTGTCATTCACTCATTCTTCATATCTCTGATCTATATTACTCAGTTTCATCCACTCGTCCTTTCTTTCGCTCAGCCTTACTCTCATTCGTTCTTTCTTCCACGCACTTCTTTGTTCACTCGTATCTCACGACGGTTGTTCACTCGTCCATTCATTGTCATACTCGGTTCTCATACACTTATCTTCATTCATTCATTCTTTCACTCAGTTATGTATTCATTCTTTCCCTTTCATTTATTCGGACTTGCGTTGTTCACCTCATTCGTTGATCAACTATTCAATCACTCGGTACCTATCTCCATTCTCACTCGGTTATCATCCTTTCACCCCTTTTACTCTTTTTATTCATTATTTATTTATTTGAGAGTTTTCATTCATTCGTTCATACTTCTATTCGTTCTGTTATTATTCGTTTCTTGATTCACTCGTATTCCATTATAATTTTTCACTCGTTTTTCATGCACTCTATTTCAGGTATTTAAATTTTTCATTTGCTGTTTTGTCTTACGGCTTGTTCATTTATCCATCTTCCATTCTCCTATGTCCATTTGGCATCACATTGGTTTCATCCCACTCTTCCTCGATCTTCTACCCCTCTAGTAATTAAGTATTCAAAAATAATAATGAATAAAAATAAAATAAAATAGAAAATAAAAAAAATCCAAAATATATAGTTATAATAAATAATAAATAAATAAACATAATAATAATAATAATAACAGCAGTAATGCATTTAATAAAGTAATAATTAAAGTTGACCGCATTTACGCGTTTTTGGAAAATTGAATTCATCGTTATAAAAGAAAAGCCCTTTCAGTTTCCAACCTTCAGTATCTGTGTTGAACTTGAGCTGAAGACGAAAAGACACTTTCTGATTTCTAAGAAAAGTATCACCTTTTCACTTCTTTCACTTCGCAGTTCGTGGTTATTATCTTCTTGTTTCATTATTATTGTTTTTCACTGTTCATAAGCCATGCATCTCACAGTTTGGTTTGTTATTTTTCTCTTGGATTTCTGTTCTTATTTTTGTTTGATTAGGTTGTTTATCATCGTTAGTTTAACATTCATCATGAAAAGAAGATCTCAAAGACTTCTGCAGAAACCTAGACCCAACTTCGCAGAAGGAAGTGTGCGAAGGAAACAAATAGATCATGAAAGAGAAGTGGCAACCATCACTATTTCTGATTCGTCTGTCCAGGTCCCTAGTCGAAGTCAGGAGCAAAGGGATGTATCTCCTCTGGTTCAAAGGAATGTCTCTCCTGCCAGTGAGGAAAATGAGTCACCAGAGGTGGAAAGTATTAAAGCTGATGAAAACTGTGTTGTGAACTTTAAAGCCGCAGAAACAGAATGTCCCAAGCAATTTGTAGGAGCTGGTTCATCTTCTTCTTCTTTTGACATTCTTTTGATATTACAGGAATTGCAGGTTGTGAAGAAGATGCAACTTGAAATTTATGATCGGGTTTTGAACCACGATCAGATGCTCAGGAAGATTGCTTCGAAACTGAGGGTTGAGCATTCATCAGAAATGGGAGCCCCACCTGATAGGGATGCGTGGTTAGCTTCCATTGGATTCTCGATTTCCCCCCAGCAGGACAAGGACGATGAAGATCAAAATGTTTAAGCAGTTGTGCCACGTTTTTATAATGTTTCTTATGTATTTAGTTTGAAGCTATTGTAATTGCTTGCTGAACACTGAATTTATTTTATTTTTAATTATGTAATGAAATTTTACTTTCATGTTCAATTGTTTGTTTTATTCGGTTTTTCGTATGTATTGGTAAACTCCATGAGTCCCGATCCGATTACGCGTTTCCAAGCACTGCCATTCAGGTAAAAGGGAAGTATTCTAGTATCCCGACTCCTTATTTAATTGTCTGAGTCTTTATTTGATAAAATATGATAATTATATTTAATTTCAAAATCCATCTTCATAATTTAAAAAAGTTTGCTAATTCAGTAAGCTGTAGTCAGATAAATTAATTGATCAGTTTTTGCTTAACTCATGATCTCTGCCCATAACTATTATTCATCATTAATTAAAATGTTTACTCGGCATGCTAGTTAGTATTCTAGATGTATGATCTTACATTAAGTTTGGGGACAAGACTGGCTGATTAACTGTTATAATTATATGAGCTTTTAAGCCTGTTTTATCTTTTCTGAGTGAGCTTGCATGCTAGTTAGTGAGACAGAATTTGCCTCGGTTATTGCTAATTATTGTATGTCAACCAATCGGAAATGATGAAGGCTTTCTTTGATTATTTAGCCAGGGCCAAAAATAACCTTCCTAATATATTAAACATCTTTTG
Source organism: Clitoria ternatea (assembly GCA_037962975.1). Lineage (NCBI taxonomy): Eukaryota > Viridiplantae > Streptophyta > Magnoliopsida > Fabales > Fabaceae > Clitoria > Clitoria ternatea. Next base: position 233,643,902 of record CM075670.1, read on the forward strand.
ACCCAATAATATGTTTGAGCCTGAGACCCTTTCATTCATTTTATGCACCTAACATTACAAGCCTTTTTATCCAAGAAAAACCCGACTAGAGTACCCTGGATGTTCCACTGGTGAATTACTCGGTTTTTGCTTATTGCTAGGGACTAGCAATTTCTAAGTTTGGGGATGAAGAGTGTGCCTAACAGTAATTAAGGACACACTCCGACCTTGATTATGGATAAATATGTAGAAAAATAAAAGGAAGAAAGGCAAAAGCCGAGAGAAAAATGAATAAAGTTCAGAAAAGAAAAAGAGGTGTAAAGCACCACAAGAAAAATTTTCGATCGAAAAAAAAAAGATAGAAAGAAAAAGTCAAGAAAGAAAGAGAAGTCCGAAGGACTAAAAGAAAAAGGAAGTGCAAAACAGCACGAGTTATTAAGTAGCATCCAATCGGAAAAATAAAGAGAGTTGATTAGTCGAGGCAAGTAAGTTAGAATCGAGGCAAAGCATCAGTGGACACATCTTGTAACCTATCTATGACTCGGAAAAACAATAATTGAGCCTGTAGCCGAGCCCCATTATAAGCTTAAAAAGCCCTTACTGATCCGATTGAGTTGGCATATTTCATGATGTTTATAACTGTTGCAAGCCTACGTTGATCTAACAAGTATGCAGGTGCTGAGTGCATTTTATTTACCCTACACACCAAGAGAAAAGTTAAACACCGGCCAGTGAGGAAAGCATCAGCAGCTTGTCTTCCAAAGGAGGTGTAAGTATTTATACTTTTAGAAATTGCGAGAAGAAAGCATGATCGGTATTCAATAATTATAGTATGAATTAAGTTAAGGAAAGGTTGACTGTGTTGATCAATTGCTGATTGATAATTAATCTGAATATTTGCTTGAGGACAAGCAAAGTTTTAAGTTTGGGGATGTGATAAGTCTTGAAAAGACTTAATTATTCCACTAATTATTTAACATAATTTACTAAGTATTGTCTAGTTTTATTATTATTATTAATAATTTGATAAGAATTCATGTTGTAGTTAATTATTTCAAAAGTATGTTATCTATGTAAGAAACCGATTGAAAATTTTAATTAAATAAGGAATTTTGAAGTATTTACAAATTTACTAAGCAGCCAGTGTATAAATGCTAGGCAAGTAGCTGTTTATTGGTGCAGGAACAGGACGGACTCGAGATAAGAAGAAAATTCCGAGTGAAATCCTACAGAGCCGAGCGAGATTTTATAAATCCGAGTGAGATTTTCTCAATTCCGACTGAAAAGAGTCCAAAGACCGACCGAGTGAGACTTCAAAGACACTGACTCCAAAAGAGAATAAGGACTCAGAATACTACATGTAAAACCCGAGTGCCAACTACAGAATACCGATTTAATAATTAATCCGCCCAAGCGGGAGTTTAAATCCGCCCAAGCAAGACTCCGCCCAAGCAAGACTCCGCCCAAGCAAGACTACGCCCAAGCTTACTTAAGAAGACTCCCAAGACACCGGTTATAAAAGAGAAGAAGATCGGAATGCTACATAAGAAACCGATGTGCTTAGTCATTATTTAATCCGTCCTAGTAAAATCCGGACTCACTCAAGCATAACTTTAAGAGACCGTACTCGCCCAAGTTTTGCCATAACGCCCAAGAGAGAAAGAAACACTGCAGTGTCAATCCGGACTCAATCAAGCGAAGTTTAATCCGCTCAAGCGAATACTCAGCAGCTGAAGAATCAAGGCAGTAATTTAAACATTGTTCCTTCCCTCCAACAACACACTTGGTGCAGTACTATTCCGCTCCCATTGCCTTCTTCTCTAACTACTGCAACCTCAAGCTAACTTAAGAAGTGAGCTGTCAATTAGCTGGTGTTGAGCTGTACATTAGCTAAGGTTGAGCTGGATCCTGTTAAGAGTTGAGCTGTATTTAGTTAGTTATTTTGTAAACTATGTAATTAAGTAGTGTTAGTCGTTAGCTTAAGTTGTCGGAAGTTATCAGTTAAGTTAGTTAGGTAGAAACTTATAAATAGGATGTACATACTCTGTAAAGAGTAGTAGTAGTAGTGTGTGTGTAGAGACACAGAGCAACGGAATACAATTTCATTTTCCAATTCCAATCTCTCACTACATTTTTCATCTCTCTAAACTCTCTCCTCCATGACGTTCCACAATCCTTCGATGGAACCGAAGTCTATGGAGTTCTAAATCCCTAAGGTTGGGATTGTGAAGGTGAGCAATGGAATCTTGAAGCTGTGAGCAAGTAGATCGGCTTCGAAGATCTTGAGGCGAACAAGCTGAGGAGTGGAGCAGAATTGCTGGATTGACGAATCCAGAACGGATGAAGAACTTCACCAGTGAGGAATCATGGCTGAAGCTTAGGTAACTTCCAGCTTTCTAACTAGTTCAGGCCTAATCAATTTAGGTGAATAGTTAGAGTTCAACCTCCAATTTCACATTAGATTCTTAGGTTAATCGAGCACTTAAGGAATTAAGGTTCATTGCTTAAGGATTAGTGTTTTTCACCTAAGGAATTAGGGAATAACCACAAGCGGATTGTCCTCTAGATTGAGAAGTTCGATTATACTTAATTGCATGTTTCTTGAGGAAATTGTGAGCCGAAGCAATCCTGACCTGTTTTCTTTTAATCACTTCCACATTTCACTTTGACTCTGTTTCTCAAAATATAAAAACAACTATAAAACACTAAAACCATAAAAAACCGAATGAATTTCATGTATTTTCTGTTGGTTCAGCTTGTACTAGTCCTAGATTGAGGTACTTACCACAATCCCTGTGAGACGATCAAATATACTACAATTTTAACGACTGGTGCACTTGCCATAAGTGTGAATCCGAGAGTCACATTTCATTTTACTAAGATTTTACCATCAATTTAATGACTCGGGAACTCAGCATCAACTTACCGCCATGAAAGAACCGATCCATTTTCTTGAAACTGGATCCTCTCGCTTTCACAACCTTTTATCTTCCGACTGAAGGATCCTCTATAATTGCACTTCCTCGGTCAGCATATCCTTGTCCACCAGAATCGGATAATCCCAAATCTCAATCGGCATAATCACACCGCGAATTCTAATTCGCAATCCCGCTTCATACTTGGCACACTCACTACTCTCGGTTCCTTCCAGTGAGAAAAAGTGATAGAAGTCACAACTCATCAAACTTAGTAGTGTACTCGACCATTGACACTCGGCCCTGTTTCAATCTCAAATTCTATTTCGTTTCGGATTTTCTAATTATCCAAGAAGTGCCTGACAAGAAACCACTCTCGGAAATTTGCCCACCCTAGCGACTCACTCGTCGTCTTCATCTGTACCTTAGTCTGAGGCCATCCTAGCCTCTCCTTCAACTGATAGGTTGTAAACTATACTTCATGCTCCTCTGAGCACTCAGAATACTCAAAAGCTCATTCGATTTCCCTTTATCCAAACGTACACCCCATCATAGTCATGCCCTCCTTCATAAGCAAGGAGATTCCTTTTCAGGAATTTATCAAGAGTGGGACCTGATTCGGTCCTACTCATCAATTTGTAAAATTCTAAGAAGAAGCCATTTCCTCTAGTAGAACTAATTTTTTCGGCCATAAAATAATTCTATAATGAATAAACACTCCACCATTAACCAATACTCTACTAGGAAGTCGGATATTTACCTCAAATAAAATACAACGCCACTGGAGTGCTAAGGGAATGATGCCAAGCTGCATAAACAATCACAAACACAATACAACAAGATACAAAATAGTCCAACATAGGACTCACACAAATCTTTGGATTCACCCATACACCCGGCTCTAGAAAGAACCGCTCTGATACAAACGTGACGACCCTCGTCAATTTTCTCATTTTTCACAATAGGTTTTTCGCTTTTAATAAAAATCCACTCGGTCTTAATATAAAATAATATTTACTTGTATTAAATTCATTCAAAATAATAAAATCTTACTCAAAATAGCAATAACCGATCGGGAATGAATCCTTAAATAAAGCATATTAAAGATAATGACCGATCAGAATATTTCAACATAAAATTGAAAATCAGTGGAAGGAAGAAATCAGAGTCAGGGATTATTCGCCTGAGCGAGACCCTGATTCGCTTGGGCGAAAACTGAGAAAGTCGCTTAGGCGAGTTCCAACTCGCTTGGGCGATTACTACACATTAAATCTGAATGAACAAGACATACAAGGAGAGTTAGTGAGTCAGCTTTCACTTGGAAATAAGTCCACTCGGGAACACTGGTCTTTCATCTATCAAAAAAGCTTAACCTCCCATCACTCAGGAAAGACTCCCTCATTCCTTCACTCGTAAACACTTGGACCTTCACTCGGAAGCACTCTTATCCTTCCTTTGCTCGGAGTCTCAGCCACAGCTCACTCGGAGACACTCTAACCTTTTTACTCGGAATTGAGTCTCTCGGTTATTCTTCTCTCAGAAACAAGGGATACTCACTTGAGCTAAAATGGGCACCAAATCAATCGGCCCTTACTCGGATAAAATAAATCCACTCGGCGAGATTCACCCGATGATCGACTCTGCTACAGCAAAGCAAATTCATTCATAAAATAAACACCGATTTATAACATCAAGAATTCCTACTCACGTCAATCAGCATATCAATTCAATAGTTAATTCAACATACAGTCAACATGTTATAACATCAAACATTCGAAAAACTCAATATATATATTACACAATTTATTCAAATTCACTCGGTGCCTTGGCATCAATCCTCTGCTTGGCGCACCTCCATGGCTCCGACCTCTTCCCTGTCACTGGTTACTAAAAATGAAAACCACAATAAGGGTGAGTGTTTAGCATCATAATTAATCTAGAACGGAATCTAAATAAAATATGAGTATAAACTGCGTCTGACTCTTTTATCCTCAGTTGTACATTTCACTTGACATTTTAACTCACGCTCGATAATACACTCACACTCGGCACTCTTAGCAATTAGCACTAGGCCATATAGTAATTCACACAGCAATATTAGCAAATCACTCAGCATTTAACTCACATTCGGCACTTTACTTACACTCGGCAATACATCCATTAACACTCAGCATTATAGTAATTCTCTCAGCAATATAACAGTTCTCATTCGACGATTTTAACAAGTAACATTCGGCAATACACACACTCAGCAATCATAGCAATTAACACTGTAAACATAGCCAATCACACTCAGCAAGTAACTTTCGCTCGCCAATTATAACAATTTTCCACTCGGTAAATATAATAATCACTTGGCAAATATATGAAATAACATCAAATCACTCAGCAATAATTTTGATTTTCATTCGACAATTATAACCAATTTACCACTCAGTAATTATAATAAATCACTCAGAAAATATAACAATCACTTGGCAATTTATCCATTAACACTCAGAAAGTATAATTAATCACATACTAAATTCATCAATTGTCACAACTGACTCGCATATAAAATTGACGCCTAGTATCCGGATACTAAACGATCGACCTTCAGCTGGGGGTCCGACTTGACACCCCGTGAACCCGACTTGGTTCACCGAGCCCGACTTGGCTCCCCCTCAACCACTGGGTCAAAGACCTCTGGGTAGCTTAATTGGGTCCGACTTGACCACCAAAGCCAAAATAGGGTAATACATATCGTTGGTCATCCTCCACCACATAATCACATATTCCATTATATAAACAGGCACATCATTTGCAACTGTGAGAAACTGACTTGTGCTTCACCACGTAGGGCGACCGACTTGTCAAGCCCCTCAATATAATCTTTTCACACAGTAAACACATCATACTTATAAAATTCACATTTATCATCAAATAGTGGCCATTAACAACATCACTCGGGTGACCTGCTTGTCAAGTCTGACTCCACATTGTCCCTAACCACCAATTGTCACAGCATCAATTATTTTAATTTTAATTGGTTCAAACCATAAACATATACACACTATCCTTAACCGATCGGTGTCCACATACATATATGCATACTCATACATTCATAACTTTCATTCAGCAACATCTTTATTGTTTCTTAAGTCATGCACACACACGATCCTAGACCGATCGATATGCATATTCATACACACATTCATATACATATTCACATAATTTTCACTCAGCATTATCTACGATTCTCAAGTCATAAACACACAGCTGATCATAAACCGATCGGTTTTCACATTCATACATGCATTCATACACATTTTCACAATTCCCATTCACTGTCAACTCTTACCCGGTTCACAGTCATTCCAATGGCTTGGACCATATGTCCCATTCTAATTAATTATAACCCGAACACCCCCTTACCTCTGTTCTGAGCTTCAACAGTTGCTGGGTGCACCATTCCATCTCCGTTCCAGCACCAGCTTCCTTAATCGTTCCATCAGTGTTCGTTCCACCACCTATGTATCTAGAACGAGAAACACATTAACGTCACACAATTACCCACCCGGTAAAAGGGCCATTTCCAGGCTCACAGCCAAGAGGAGTGGAGATCGGAACAGTACCCCCACATGCATGACCATTTGGTCCAAAAAAAACGAAAGGGATAAGATAATAAACTTAAACGGTCCAAAGAACTCACCTTAAAATCACTGTCATGGCTATGTAACTATTTCAAGGTCTGATGCAACAGGGACCTCCCTTCAAATCATACAGCTCGCCACAATGGAGGAAGGAAAAGAAGAAGAGAAATGGATGAAGAAGAAGAAGAAGGTTCTCGTAAAAAATAAATGATTGAGAGAGAGAAGCCTTTACTTAACTCATGGCAACCGGTTACCTGCTCAACCGGTCACTTCTCCATTTCCTTTATAATTTCTTTAATAATTTTAATTAAACCTCTCTTCTTCTAATCACACCTTTCATACTAAACCAATAATTCTTAAAAATATCCAATAAATTCCTAAAAACAATTATTAATATTTTCCACTTCATATAATTTTCTATAAATATCCGGGATGTTACACATACAACTCATCCAACAATATTTTTTACCATGTTCATAATCAGTTGAACGACTCGGACCCAAAATATGTCCTATTCTAATTAATTACAATCCGAACACCCCCTTACCTCGATTCCAAGCTTCGACGTTCTACTCTTGATGCCGATTGCGTCCTCTAAGCGCTAGGTTCAAGGTTCCACCTCCGAATCCAGTACCAGCTTCGTCAATCAGTCCTCCGATGTTCGTTCTGCTACCTACGAGGGTCAAAATGCAAAACCCATTAATGTCATACCACCCTCTGCTCTAAAGACCATTTTCGAGCTCACATACACAAGAGAAGTGGAAAATGGGACCTTACCCCGCCATGCATGTGTAACATCCCGGATATTTATAGAAAAATTTTATGTAGTGAAAAATATTAAAAATTGTTTTAAGGATTTAATTGATATTTTTATGAATTATTGGGCAATTATAAGTAATTAAATATTGTGGGTGTAAATAAATTTATTGATTGGTTAATTATAAAAGGGTTAAATGAGGTGTGATTAGAAGAAGAGAAAAGTTTAATTATAAGTGGCCGGTTGGGGAGGTAACCGGTTGCCATGAGTTTTAAATAAAGGTTTCTTTCTCTTTCTTCAATCATTCACTCTCTCACGTGAATCTTCTTCTTCTTCATCTGTTTCTTTTCTTCTTCTTCTTCCTCCATCGCTGCGAGCTGCATGCTCTGAAGGGAGGTCCATCTTGCATCAAAACCTTGAAATAATTACATTTTCGTGATAGTGGTTTCAAGGTGAGTTCATTAAACCGTTTAAATTTGTTACCTTGTCTCTTTTGTTTCCTTCTCTGGACTGAATGGTCAAGCAGGTAGGGTAAGGTCCAGATCTCCACTCCTCTTGGGTGTGTGAGCCTAAAAATGGTCCTTTAACCATGTGGGTGGTGCGACGTTAACGTGTTTCACATTCCAAACCCGTAGGTAGTAGAACGAACACCGGTGGAACGATTAAGGAAGCTGGTGCTGGATCCGGAGGTTGAACTGTGAACCCAACGATTGTTGAAGCTTGGAACCGAGGTAAGGGGGTGTTCGGGTTATAATTAATTAGAATAGGACATACTGTCTGAGTTGTTGGAATGATTGTGAACCGGGTAAGAGATGATGCTGAATGAAAATTGTGAATGTGTATGAATCACGTATGAATATAGACACTGATCGGTTTAGGATCAGGTGTGTGTGTGTGTGACATAAGAAATATTTGATGTTGTGATAATAGAGATGATGCTGGATGAGTTGTATGTGTATGAATGCATGTATGTGTATGGATACCGATCGGTTTAGGATCGTGTGTGTGTGGCTTAAGCTGATTGAATTTGAAATATTTGATGCTATGACAATCGGTGTATAGTGGCAATGTGATGCTGGGCTTGACAAACAGGTCACCCAGTGGCAATATGATGGATGGGCTTGACAAGTCAGTCGCCCTGTATTATGAGCACATGCCAGTTTCTGGTAGTTGCATCTGCTGTTTATTGATGACATGTAATGATAATAAGATATGATATGTGATTATGTGGTATGGGATGGCTGACGGTATGTATTACCTTATTTTTGGCTTCCATGGTCAAGTCGGACCCAGTTAAGCTACCCAGAGGTCTATGACCCAGTGGTTGAGGGGGAGCCAAGTCGGGCTCAGTGAACCAAGTCGGGTTCACGGGATGTCAAGTCAGACTCCCAGCTGAAGGTCGATCCTTTAGTATCTGGATACTAGGCATCAATTTTGTCTGAGTCAGTGGTGACAATTGATGATTTAATAATTTACCGAGTGCAATTTGATATATTTGATGAGTATGATTTAATAATTTTGCCGAGTGCAATTTGTTACATTTACCGAGTGGTAAATTATTATATTGCCGAGTGTGAGTGTGAATGGCTATATTTACTGAGTGATTTGCTAAAATTACCGAATGAGAATTGTTATATTTACCGAGTATGATTGGTTGTATTATCGAGTATGATTGGTTATATTGCCGAGTGTGAATTACTATATTACCGAGTGTTAATTGCTATAATTGTCGAGTGTGAGTATATTGCCGAGTGTGAGTATATTGCAGAGTGTGAGTTAATTGCTGAGTGTAATGTGCAATTTGAGGATAAAGCAATCGGACGGAGTTTATACTCGTATTTTGTTATTTAAATTCATTCTAGATTAATTATGATGCTAAACACTCACCCTTGCTGTGGTTTTCAATTTAGTAACCAGTGACAGGGAAGAGATCGGGGCCATGGAGGTGTGCCAAGCGAAGGATTGATGCTAAGGCACTGAGTGATTTTGAATGAATTATGTAATATATGTATATAATGAGTCTTTCCGAGTGTGTGATGCTGCAACATGTTGCCTGTATATTGAATTAAATTTGAATCGGTATGCTGATTGACGTGAGTATAAATTCTTGATGTTATGTGATCGGTATTTATTTTTATGAGTGAATTTGCATTGTTGTAGCATAGTCGATTATCGGGCGAATCTTGCCCGAGCAGATTCATTCTTGTCCGAGCGAGGGTCGATTAATTTGGCGTCTGTTTCGCTCAAGTGAGTATCTCTCATCCCTTTCCGAGTAAAAAATAACCGAGAGACCCACCTCTGAGTGGAAGGTTAGGGTGTCTCCGAGTGAGCCATGGCCGGGAGAATCACTTCCGAGTGAAAAAAGATTGGAGTGTTTCCGAGTAAAGGTGAGAAGGGTTCCGAGGGAGTTATGCCCGAAAGCCTATTTCAAGTAAAATAAGGTTAGGGTATTTTCCGAGTGATATATGACCGAGAGAAGGATAAGTTATTCCCGAGTGAGAGATGACCGAGTGGACCTATTTTCGAGTGAAACCCGACTTGTTTGCTTTCCTTGTAAGTCTCGTTTGCTCAGGTTTAGAGTGTACCATTCGCCCAAGCGAGTCGGAACTCGCCTAAGCGACCTTCTCGGTTTTCGCCTAAGCACATCAGGGTCTCGCTCAGGCGAATGACTCATTTGTTTTTCTTCTTCCGCTATTTCTAATTAACTCTATTTTATTATTGATTTATTTATGATCGGTTATTGTTATTTCGAGCATGCTTTTATTATTTTGAATGTATTTAAGAAAGGTAAATACTATTTTATATTAAGACCGGGTTAACTTTTATTAAATGCAAAAAATTATTTTGAAAATGATTAAACGGTTGTAAATAAAAGGTAAATTGACCCGGGTCATCACAGCATGGCTATTCGGTCAGGGAGTGAAAATGAAAAGAGACGAGATAACTCAAATCAAACGGTTCATTGGACTCACCTTGTAACCACGGTCACGGAAATGTAGTTATCTCAAAGTTTCAGCGCTAGATGGACCTTCCCTCAAAGCATGCAGCTCGGCAGCGTGAGGAAGGAGAAGAAGAAGAAGAAACAGAAACGGAAGGAGAAGAAGTGGGCTCGCGTGGATAATGAGGAAGGAGAAAGGAAACCTTCTTTATTTAAGGCTCAGGGGCAAAATGGTCACTTCTCTATTTCTTTTATAATTTCCTCAAAAGTTTTAATTAAACTTTTACCCCTTCTAATTACACCTTATTTTACCCTTTTATAATTAATCAACCAAATAAATTTATTTATTTCCTCAATAGTTAATTATTTATAATTGCCTAATAATTCATAAAAATATCAAATAAATCTCTAAAACATTCAATAATATTTTCCACTCATCATAATTTTACTAAATATCAGGGATGTTACAACAAGTCTGGCCTTGTGCTGTTATGGAAATGATGTGGCTGTAGGTAAGTGATACAGGTTGGTAGGTGCAGGTGGTGAGGAAGTTTGCATAAAGAAAATATATCCATGAAACAACATATTTTTGGATAAAAAATTTTCTTTATTTTTAAGATCATAAAGTAAGTAACCTTTAATTGCAGGTTTATATCTTAGGAAAATGCATTTTTTGGACCTAGGGTCCAATTTATTTTTATGAGATTTAAGGGTGGAGGCAAAGCATATCTAGGTAACCAAAAACTTTACTAGTTATATTAGGCATGACATCATTATGTAAAACCTGATAAGGTGTTTTGTTGTTTAGAAATTTGGTTAGCAATCTATTAGCAACGATATGAACAACATGAGAAATAACATGATTCGAAAACGATTTTGGTGTGTTAGATTGAAACATCAAAGTTTTGGCTATGCCTAGAATGTATCGGTGCTTTCTTTCAACAATACAATTTTATTGTGGGGTTTCAACCCAAGAGTGTTGAAGCACAATCCCTTGATCAACATACTACTCAAACATGGAAAATTCTTTTCCATTATCAGTTCTGATTAACTTTATCTGTGACGTCCTATGTCAATTTTACATTTATTTACATCTGTTTAATTATTTTTCACAATAAATTTTTCGCATTTATTGATAGTTAATTAGATCCTAATGTAAAACCATATTTATTTTTCTTAAGCACACTCAAAATAATAACCGATAGGAAATAAATCAAATAATAAAATTGAATTAATTAAATAAACGGAAGAAGAAAATGAAGTCAGGGGTCACTCACTTGAGCGAGACCCTGATTCGCTTAAGCGAAACCAGTGAAGGTCGCTTAGGCGAGTTCCGACTCACTTGAGTGAATTCTACATTTTAAACCTGAGCGAACTACGAGACATGCAAGGGAAATTCACAAATTCAGTCTTTTACTCGGAAATGGTCCTCTCGGTCATATCTCACTTGGGAACATCTTGACCTTCCTTCACTCGGAAGGGGTTCTCTCAGTCATGCCTCACTCGGAAACATCCTAACCTTCACTCAGAAGTGGATCTCTCGGTCATGCCTCACTTGGAAACATTCTAACCACTCAGAAGTGGATCTCTCGGTCATGTCTCGCTCGGAAACACCCTAACCTTCCTTCACTCAGAAAGGGTTCTCTCGGTCATGCCTCGCCCGGAAACATTCTAACCTTCACTTAGAAAGAGTTCTCTTGGCCATGCCTCACTCGGAAAGGGCGAGGGATACTCGCATGAGCGAAATAGGCACAGAATCAATTCCCTCGGCCCTCGCTCGGACGAGACTGAATCCGCCAGGGCGAGATTCGTCCAGTAATCAACTATACTACAGCAGACACACTTCATTCATGACCTACATTAATCAATATACCGATTCTAGATTAGTTCAACACACACAAGCAACATATTATAGCATCACATACACAGAAAACTCATTATACATTACACACATAATTCATTTACAAATTTACTCGGTTCGTTGGCATCAATCCTCCTCTTGGCGCACCTCCGGGGTTCCGACCTCTTCCCTGTCACTGGTTACTAAATTAAAGAAAACCACATCAAGGGTGAGTGTTTGGCATCATAATTAATCTAGAACGGAAATTAAATAACAAGTACATGTGTATAAACTCCATCTGATTGCTTTATCCTCAAATTGCAAATCACATTTGGCAAATATAATTAAGTACATACACATCATCACACAATACTAGTAATTCATCAATTATCACCACTGACTCTCACACAAAATGGACGCCTAGTATCCGGATACTAAAGGATCGACCTTCAGCTGGGGATCCTACTTGACACCCCGTGAACCCTGCTTGGTTCACCTAGTCCTGCTTGACTCTCCACCTCAACCACTGGGTCCTACTTGACCACTGGGTAGCTCAACTGGGCACAAAAACCACGGGAGCCGGAAACGAGGGGCTATACATACCGTCAGCCGTCCCACACCACATAATCATACATGTATATATCACATTCCTCATATCATATATCAAGTGGCCATCAATAACAAATCATACTCATCAAATGGGCGACCTACTTGTCAAGTCCGTCATCACAACGCCACTATACACATCGAATCATCACAATGCAAAACACTTTAATCTCATACTCATCATAAACCATACACAATTCACATTCATACATACATACACATGCAATTATCATTCAACAATTTTTCTTACTATTTTAATACTCAGCTCAGCGACGCGTGTGACGTCCAAAAATTTTCCCAAATAAATTTTTTGCATTTAAAGAATCATTTTGATATTCGTAATTTAAATTCTGAGGTCACATAAAAATTGGTAATTGCGGAATATTATCATGCATACTAGTCGTGAACAATTAAAACATAATACATTTATATAGCGGAAACGATAGAGAAAATTACAGTACATGGTACATAATATTATTACAACCCATTAAAATTCAAATAAAGTCATAGTCCAAGCAATAAATTATAAAAGCTTCATTAATTGCATCACTCGTCAATCTGTGTAGCATGCACTGTAAAAATAATGTAAGAGTGAGACAGAATATAGAATAAATATAAAATAAGTAAAATTGCACAAACACAATCAACAAACCATAATGATATGATGAATATGCCAAACCAAGTCGTTTACATTTAATAATCCTTAATTTAGTCAAATGATGTCATGCTGGATCCATTTTGGTTTGGTGGGAATACTGCAGTAAAAAGTCTCATAGAGACACAAGTAGGACTTAGCATAATGCAATGAATCCCTACACTTCATGGCGCTCAAGTACTAAAGTACACAAGTGGGACTTAGCATAAACCATGAATCCCTACACTCTATGGCGCTCAACGAAAATAGGGCTTTAACTCATCATAGAGTAACCCCCCACCAGGGCCGGCAATCATGGAACCCCTAAATTCTATGGTGCATCCAAATGCTTATGATGCATGAATGCCTTTATCGATTTAACATACCATGATAGCAATACTTCCATAATCACTTGGAAAACCACAAGTCCTCAAAGGACACATCACATATAATAATTCTCAAATCATGGATTTACAGTTCAACAACATATCTCAATAAACCACAAGGCATTCATGTATACATTAATTTAGTCATTCATAATTATTCATGACAAAGATATACATACTGTATAACATTTATTGGACACTCAATAACATCCATAATAATCAATAATCCCTCAATAATTCAATAATAAATCATTACTCATATGAAAAATATCATTTTCATCCATAATAACCATTATAGGTAAATTTCAGAATTTTACAACAGCAACATACGTTAGTAAAACGACCATAACGTGAGCAAATCAAATACTTTTTAAGTAATTCCACATTTTTTAGTTTCATAACAAAATTATCTACAACTTTTATGAAGACCATAATTTCAAATTCCAAACAAAAACATCACATAATCACAATATACTAAACCATCTCAAAGAAAGTAACAAAACGTACATATGTTGGTATTTTCAACGTTTCTGGAGCTACAAAAATAATTTTGGCATGGGACCAGTTCTAAATTACTCATAACACAAATATCTAAAACTTTTATGAAGACACTAAACACTAATTCTCATCACAAAATTCCCAGTTTTAAAAATACAATTCGTAATTCATGTCAGCAGATTTTCAGCATGAACATACTTCTGTATTTTAGGCATAACTAGAGCTACAAATATCATTTTAACTTGAAACCACTTTCTATAGATGCATAACATAAATATCTACAACTTTTGTGAAGACATCAAAGTCTAAATATATATGTATAATTCCCAGAATATTAATATATACACAAAATAGAAGATACATATTCCAGAATGGACATACTGTAGTATTTTGACTATAGCTCATGCTATACATATCCAAATCAGTCGGTTCAAGTCTTAAAATTCACATAACAAAAAGTTCTACAACTTTGATGAAGAAGTTAGAATCAAATTCATACGTTTTCAGCTTCAAAATTGAGCAACAAGTTACAAAAATAAATCTAGAATCCTAGAACAGCATACAATTCTACCCATTCCATATTTATTCACAACCCTATCCCCTCTTACCTTGATGAAGGGTCTTAGATTGGTTGAAAAATGTTCTCTTCTTACTGTCCTAGCTCTGGATCAGAGGTGACTTGACGGAGGAAAGGAAAATGAGATAGAGACTTTACTAATTTTAGTTTGTTCTGAGAATTCAGACTTGGGGACGAAAGGTAGCGTTAATTTAATGATGCAATGACAAGTGGGGGACAACTTTTCATAATAGGATTGTAGTGGGACGTTAGGTGCATTGATTGTGGTAATAATGGAGGATTTAGATAAGAAAATGAGTTGTATTGTTGTCCATTTTTGCCGCCTACATACTGGAGTTTGTATGATTGAAATAGATATATTAAAATATGTACAAAACGACATGATTGGAGTAAAAGATCAATTCTGACACTGTTTGGGCATATCTTTTTCTGAGAGTTTCAGAGCCTTTTTCGTTCGGAATTACTTCACTCGGAGGGGATTTGCTCGAAATTGTTTTTGCCTGAAACACTCAGACATAGCCTTTCCTTCCTCGGAAAATGACTCACTCAAAAATGTCTCACCTGGGTCACCTCATTCAGAAATATCTCACTTGGATATTTCTGCCCGAAAGTGTTCTTTCAAAGTCAGTCAGTCTTCTCTCGAAACTATTTCTCTTGGAAGTGCGTCACTTGGAACTATTACAATTGAGAGATCATTTGGAGTTGTGTCACTCGAAAATCTTACAATAGAGAGATCATTCGGAGTTGCGTCACTCAGAAATATTTCTCTTGAGAATATCACTCGAAGTCGAAGGCAACCTCGAAGACGGACCTGAGCACAAGCTTTCGGCAATTTTAAGACACCCGAGCATGAATAGAATGAAGGGGTTCAACACTCGGATATTTCCTTCATCCAGGAACTATTCACTCAGAATATACTCATTCAAAGTTAAAGTATTTTTCTTTCCAAAAGCACTCTCCCTAGAAAAGACTCACTCGGTATTTCTCAATCAGTGCCATACCACTCAGAAGTTGGGAATATCTCACTTGACGATATCCCGCTTGGAAATGTCTCACTTAGTGCCTTTTCACTCGGAAGTGTCACACTCAGAGACACCCCACTCGGGAAAGTTTCACTTAACTGGGAAATTCCCCACTCAGAATTCACAACTCAGAATTATCTCGGCCTGAGAAGTACTCATTCGAAATTAAAGTTTTTCTTCGTTCGGAAGTACTTCTCTCAGAAACGTTTCATCCAGAGACGTTTCACTCGGATACGTTTCACTCGAAGACGAGTCATTCAGAGACGTTTCACTCGGAGACGAGTCATTCGGAGACGAGTCACTCGGAGACGTTTTATTCGGAAATGAGTCACTCAGAAACCTTTTACTCGGAGACACTTCACTCGAAAGTATGGAACTTGGAGGCGTCTTTATCCGAAAGGTGCTCATTCGAAGTAAGAGCTTTCCTTTAGTCGTAAGTGATCATCTCGGATTTCTTCACTCGAAAATGTCTCATTTGAAGCCAAAGCTTTCTTTCACTCAGAAATGGTTCTCTCGGTCATGTTTTACTCAGAAATGTCTCCGAGGCCAGGACTCCCTTCACTCGGAAGTGGTTCTCTTGGTCATGACTTACTCGGAAACGTAACCTTCCTTCACTCAGAAGTTCTCTCAGTCATACCTCACTCGGAAACCGATTCCTTTCTTCACTCGGAATTTCTCTCGGTCATACCTCACTCGGAAACTGATTCCTTTCTTCACTCGGACAGTCTTATCTCAGACATGATTCACTCAAAAATTTCTTGCTCAATAATATTTTACTCGGTAATGTCCCAATCAGAACGCTACCAGAGGTTAATATCAAAGAAAGCTACTTGAACGAATCAAAAAGAAGCTTCGATTCACAGCCAAACTTATGTAGAAAGTTAATATAACTGGATAATATCATTAATGGTCTAGATTAAAAATGCTTATACATGAGATTGAAATTTTGGGATGTTACAACCCGAACCCAAAATACGCACCTATTCTAATTAATTACAACCCGAACACCCCCTTACCTCGATTCCAAGCTTCAACGATTTGTACTTGATGCCGATTGCGTCCTCTAAGTGCTGGGTTCAAGGTTCCACCTTTGAATCCAACACCCGCTTCGTCACTCGGTCCTCCGACGTTTGTTTCGCTACCTACGGAGGTCGAAACACCAAAACCCATTAACGTCATACCACCCTCATTGCTTTAAAGACCATTTTCAAGCTCATACACACTAGAGGAGTGGAAAATGGAACCTTACCCCGCCATGCATGACCATTCAGTTTAAAGGAGAAAACGAAAGAGATGAGATAACTCAATTTAAAGGGTCCATTGTACACACCTCGAAGCCACGATCTTAAAAATGGGGTTATTTCGAAGTTTTGACGCGGAATAGGCCTTCCCTTGAAGCATGCAGCTCTCGGCAGTGAGAGGGAGGAGAAGAAGAAGAAGACTCGCGTGAAATGAATGAGGAAGAAGATGGATTTTTATTATTTAAGGCTCAGGGGCAAAATGGTCATTTCCCTATTTCTTTTATAATTTCTTTGAAAGTTTTAATTAAACTTTTATCTCCTTCTAATTACACCTCATTTAACCCTTTTGTACTTAGTCAATTAATTAAATTTATTTATTTCTACACTAGTTAATCATTTATAATTGCCTTTATATCAAATAAATCTCTAAAACAATTATTAATATTTTTTGCTACTCATAATTTTACTAAAATATTAGGAATGTTACATTATCCTTTTCTTATAATGTATTTTAATCATTTTAGTAAAAAAATTGTTGAGCCCACTAGCCTCACTCTTATGCTTCATTACGTATATCCAAGTAAATCTAGCAATAAAGTAAATCTAACAAAAATCACCAATGTAAAAAATTAAAGTTTAGACACATAATAAAGAAGAAAAGAGACTCGTCTACCATATCAAAACCAAAAAATCCATGGTAGAAAAGAAAAAAGAAAAAGAGTTATGAGATTATTAAATCTTCATGATATTAATCAAGACAAAAATACAATCTAACTATAAGAAAAAGATATTTATAAAAAGACTAACCATAGTTAATAAATTAACTCTAGCTAACAAACACTAACCATCCAACTAGAGTATAACTAATTCTAGCTCTGAAAGAGAATAATTACAAACTTAACATGGTGACTCAAATAAGATGAAAATAAATGCTAATGACTAAAAAAAGGTTCACAAACAAATGAAAAATAAGAAAATTAATTTTGTTTTATTAAACGGATTAACAGAAAATAAAAAGTGTTTTTCAATTTTGTGTACAGGAAATATATTCAGAATATGGTGTCTAGAAATCTATCTTTATATGTAAAACAAGGCCCTGACAATCTACATGTCAACCTGTTATTTTTTTCTAAAAAAATAATTTATTAATAATCATCCATCAAAGTACAAGACTTTTCTTCTCAGTTACTACACACTTCTTTTTGCTGACAATGTCACCTCAGAACCTATTAAAATAATTAAAAAAGTACAAGAGTTGGGCCTCTGTTGCTATACACTTCTTCTTCCTAACAATGTCACCTCACCTGTTATTTTTTCTGTATTTCTCAGACACAAGTTGTAACATCCCGGATATTTATAGAAATATTTTGTGAAGTAGAAATATTAAAAATTGTTTTAAGAATTTATTTGAATTTTTATGAATTATTGGTTAATTATAAAAGGTGTGATTAGAAGAAGAGAAGTTTAATTAAAACCTTTAATGAAATTGTAAAGAATATGGGGGAAGTGACCGGTTGAGAAGGTGACCGGTTGCCATGAGTTTAAATAAAGGTTTTTTTTCTCAATCATTCACTTCTACGAGAACCTTCTTCTTCTTCTTCATCTGTTTCTTTTCTTTCTTTCCTTCCTCCATTGCTATGAGCTGCAT
This sequence comes from Clitoria ternatea, assembly GCA_037962975.1. NCBI lineage: Eukaryota > Viridiplantae > Streptophyta > Magnoliopsida > Fabales > Fabaceae > Clitoria > Clitoria ternatea. Next base: position 233,662,575 of record CM075670.1, read on the forward strand.
GCTCTGAGGGGAGGTCTATTTTGCATCAAAACCTTAAAATAATCACATTTTCGTGACAGTGGTTTCAAGGTATGTCCATGGGTACCATTAATTTCGGCTTTTCCTTTCTTGGGGTAACGAAGAAAAAACTGCGTAGTTTCCATTTTTATGGCATTTTAAGCATGAAGATGAAGCTTGGTAGCATGGGTGATCCATTTATGCATTCTTCCTTTTCTCCCTCTCTTGGCCGAACCATGTACATGCATGAGGAATGTTTATTTTCATTTTTCATGGTTATTTTAGAGCTTGGGAATAGCTTTTAGATCAATGGGTTTTTCAATTCCCGTATTCCCTTTCTTTCCTCTATTGGTCGTGATTAGTGTTGTATGACGGAGGTACCATTTTATACTTTGCTAGTAAGTCAAAGCTTAATCAAGAATCTTGAGATAATGGGTACATAAAATTATTAATAAATCTTGTGCTTGGGGTACTCATAGGTATTAGAATGGGCTTCGAAAAGGTTGTTGAGTGAAGTGGGTGTCAAAACCGGAAGCGAAGCGGCAAATACGCGAGTTATTGGGCGTGATCGACATCTAGAACAGTTAGCGAAAGCTTGGAATCGAGGTAAGGGGGTGTTCGGGTTATGATTAATTAGAATAAGACATACTGTTCGAGTCGTTGGAATGATTGAGAACCGGGTAAGAGATGATGCTAAATGAAAATTGCGAATATGTATGAATGTACACACCGATCGGTTTATGATCGGGTGTGTGTGTCTGATTTAATAAATATATGATGTTGTGATAATAAAACTGATGCTGGATGAGTTATATATGAATGTGTGTATGATTGCATGTATGTGTATGGACACCGATCGGTTTAGGGTCGTGTGTGTGGTTTAAGCCGATGGAATTTGAAATATTTAATGCTGTGACAATCGGTGTTTAATAGCAATGTGATGCCGGGCTTGACAAGCAGGTCGCCCGAGTGATGAGTATGTGGTGTTGATGGTCACTATTTGATGAGAAATGTGAATCATATGTATAATTATGTGGTGTGGGACGGCGGACGGTATGTTTAGTCCCTCATTTCCGGCTCCCGTGGTTTTTATGCCTAGTTGAGCTACCCAGTGGTCAAGTAGGACCCAGTGGTCGAGGTGGAGAGTCAAGCAGGACTTGGTGAACCAAGCAGGGTTCATGGGGTGTCAAGTAGGACCCCCAGCTGAAGGCCGATCCTTTAGTATCCGAATACTAGGCGTCAATTTTACATGAGAGTCAATTATGACAATTCATGAATTTAGTATTGTGATTAATTATATTTTCCGAGTGCAATTTACTATAATTGCCGAGTGTAGTTTGTTATGATTACCGAATGAGAATTGTTATATTTGCTGAGTATGTTTTCAATTTAGTAACCAGTGACAGGGAAGAGGTCGGAGCCATGGAGGTGCGCCAAGTGAAGGATTGATGCCAACGCACCGAGAGATTTTGAATAAAGTGTAATACATGTATACAATAAGTTTTCCGAGTGTGTGATGCTACAACATGTTGCCTGTGTGTTGAATTAAATTTGAATCGGTATGCTGATTAGCGTGAGTATAAATTTTTGATGTTATGTGATCGGCGTTTATTTTGAGTGAATTTGCATTGCAGTAGCAAAGCCGATTACCGGGTGAATATTTCCCGAGCGGATTCATTCTTGTCTGAGCGAGGGCCAGTTGGTTTGGTGTCTGTTTCGTTCTTGTGTGTATCCCTCGTTCCTTTTCGAGTGAAGAAAGAGAAGAATATTTCCGAGTGAAGAAAGAGTAGAATATTTTCGAGTGAAGAAAGAGTAGAATAATTCCGAGTGAAGGAGTAGAATGTTTCCGAGTGAGTTATGCCCGAGAGAGCCTCTTCCAAGTGAAGTAAGGTTCGGGTGTTTTCCGAGTGATGTAAGATCGAGGGAACCTTCGTTGAGTGAAGGTTAAGCCATGTCCGAGTGAGAGATACCCGAGTGCACCTATTTCCGAGTGAAACCCGACTTGTTGGCTTTCCTTGTATGTCTTGTCTGCTCAGGTTTAACGTGTGGCATTCGCTCAAGTGAGTCGACACTCGCTTAAGCGACCCTCTCGGTTTTCGTCCAAGCGTATCAGAGTCTCGCTCAGGCAAATGACTTCTACCTTTGTTTTTCTCCTCCCGCTGTTTCTAATTAACTCTATTTTATTATTGCTTTATTTCTGATTGGTTATTGTTATTTTAAGTATGCTTTTATTATTTTGAATGAGTTTAAGAAAAGTAAATATTATTTTATATTAAGACCGAGTTGATTTTTATTAAATGCGAAAAATTATTTCAGAAAAATGATTAAATTGACGCGGGACGTCACAGTTGGTATCAGAGCGGTTCTTTCTAGAGCCGGGTGTATGGGTGAACCTAGTGATTTGTGTGAGTCCTATATTGGACTGTTTTGCATTCTATTGCATTGTACTTGTGGTTGTTTGTGCAGCTTGGCATCATTCCTTTGGCACTCCAGCGGCGTTGTATTATATGAGTATGAGGTAAATATCCGACTCCCTGGTAGAGTATTGGTTATTAATGGTGAAGTGTTTATTCATTATAGAATTATTTTATGGCCGGAAAACTAGATCCGATGGAGGAGATGGCTTCTTCTCGGAATTCTCCAAATTGATGAGTAGGACCGAATCTGGTCCCACTCTTGATAAATTCCTGAAAAGGAATCCCTCTGCTTATAAAGGAGGGCATGACTATGGTGGGGTGTATGTTTGGATAAGAGAAATCGAATAAGCTTTTGAGTATTTTGAGTGCTCGGATGAGCATAAAGTACAGTTTACGACTTATCAGTTGAAGAAGAGGCTAGGATATGGTGGTCTCAGACTAAGATACAGATGAAGACGGCGAGTGAGTCGCTAGTGTAGGTGAATTTTCGAGAATGGTTTCTTGTCAAGTACTTCTCGGGTAATTATAAAATCTGAAAGGAAATGGAATTTGAGGTTGGAACAAGGCCGAGTGTCAATGGCCGAGCACACTACTAAGTTTGACGAGCTGTCTGACTTCTATCACTCTTTCCCACTAGAAGGAACCGAGAGTAGTAAGTGTGCCAAGTATGAAGCGGGATTGTGAATTGGACTTCGCAGTGTGATTATGCCGATTGATATTCGGGATTACCCGACTCTGGTGAACAAGGATAGGCTAACCGAGGAAGTGCAATTACAGAGGACCTTTCAGTCGGAAGGTAAAAGGTCGTGAAGGCAAGAGGATCCAGTTTTAAGAAAATGGGTCGGTTCTTTCATGGCGGTAAGTTTTCCTCTACATCTTCTTCCTCTTGGGGTCGGAGTTCTACTGGCCGATCTGGTAGTCAGTTGGGTAGCCGAGTGTGCTATAGTTGTGGGTAAGAGCCTGATGCTAAATCTCTGAGTCATTATTTTGATATGTAATTCTCAGAAGATTTACGCTTTGGCAAGCGCACCAGTCGTTAAAATTGTATTATATTTGATCGTCCCACAGGGATTGTGGTAAGTACCTCAATCTCAGACTAGTACAAGCTGAACCAACACCAGCACAGAAAGTTCATTCAATTTTTGTTGTTTTAATGTTTTCTAGTTGTTTTTGTATTTCCAGAAACAGTGTTAAGCTGAAATATGAAAGGTGATCAATAGAAAATAGGTCAGGATTGCTTCAGTTCACAAATTCATCAAGAAACATGCAATTACAGTATAATTAAACTTCATAATCCAGAGGACAATCCGCTTGTGGTTATTCCCTAATTCCTTAGGTGAAAAACACTAATCCTTAAGCATCGAACCTTAATTCCTTAAGTGCTCAATTAACCTAAGAATCTAATGCGAAATTAGAGGTTGAACTCTAACTATTCACCTAAATTGATTAGGCCTAAACTAGTTAGAAAGCTGGAAGTTACCTAAGCTTCAACCATGATTCCTCACTAGCGAAGTTCTTCATCAGTTCTGGATTTGTCAATCCAGCAAATCAGATCCACTCCTCAGCTTGTTCGCCTCAGGATCTAGAAGTTGATTTCCTTGCTCACGGCTTCAAGATTCCATTGCTAACCTTCGCAATCCCAACCTTAGGGATTTAGAACTCCATCGACTTCGGTTCCATCGAAGGATTATGGAACGTCATGGAGGAGAGGATTTAGAGAGAGAGAGAAAGTAGAAAGATGTTGGAAATGGAAAATGAATTGTATTCTATGTACTCTGTTTTCTGGTTATGTTACAGAATATGTACAAGCATATATATAAGCATCTACCTAACTAACAAACTTAACTTATCACTAGGAAAGCTAAGTTAATAATTAAACTAACTAACTAATTACATAATTACAGAATAACTAACTAATTACAGCTCAACTCTTAACAAATTACAGCTCATCATTAGCTAATCACAGCGCTGCACTAACTAATAACAGCTCACTACTTAAATTACTAAGGTGCAGAAGTAGGAGAGAAGGCAGCAGGAAACAACACTGGTACCGAGTGTCTTCTGGAGGGAACAGTTAGTGTTTTAAATAACATCCTTCACGCTTGAGCGAACTGGGTTCTTGCTTGGGCGAGCTCGAAATATGTACTGCAGTATTGCTTTCTCGCTTTAAGCGTTATGGAGAAGCTTGGGCGAGGGGTGATGTTTTGGAGTCACGCTTGAGCGAACTTGCTCGCTTGAACGAATTTTTGACCCTCGCTTGAGCGAATTGATTATTCAATTAGCATTCTAAAATTGACGCTCGGGTTCTTCATGCAATATTCGGTTCCCTGTTCTATTTTGGAGTCGGTATCTTGGGAGTCTTTTAAGTTGGACTTTTATTAATTCCTTCTGATCAACCTTTTGGGAAGTCTTTTCAGTCAGCCTCTTTGAAGTTTCAGTCAGTTTGGGCTCTTGGACTCTTTTCAGTCGGATTTGTGAAATCTCACTTGGATTTTCCAAATCTCGCTCGGCATTTTCCTTTCAGCTTGAGCGCTCTTTTTCCTGCACCAATAAACAACTAATTTGCCCTTGCCCAGCGTTTGTTCACTGATTGTCCAGTATTTGTATGCTGGGTTAATGAAAACTCAATTTCTTAACTAATTAATGTTTTTAATTAGTTTCTTACATAAATTAAGCACTTTTGAAATAATTAAATAAATTATAAATTATTAGCAATTAATTAAATAATAAGGCTAAACTAATCACTAAACAATGAATTAAGTCAAATAAAAGGCAGAATAATTAAGTCTTTTCAAGACTTATCAGAGCCATATTGTGAAACACTGTCCGATTGGACAAATCGTTTGTTTTCGATGTGGACAACCGGGACACCTTAGGCCCGATTGCCCACAGAGGCAGCAACCGAGTGGGCATGGTAACCGAGCCAACACTTCTGGGACTCGGGGTGGTAATTTTCCGAGAGGAGGTTAAATCCTGTAGTGATTCTATAAAGTGGTTTAAATAAACGTTACCAGTATGTCATATCCAAATTGTTAGATGATTGATTAACAGACATTGGGAGAAATTATGAGTAGGTAATGGAGGACGGTGTAGGAATGCCCGAATAAGTTAAAGGTAATAGTCGAAGGGTGGTTAGTAATAATTTTCAGTGAGATAATCGACGAGGCGAGAATTCACCCAGGGAAGAATTAAGAGAATGTATTATGTGAATGATGGTCGAGTGAAGTATATATATTGAACTATGTATGCATGATAAGGAGAAGTAGTGAATGAAGGACATAGGACAAAGTGATTAAAAAGTAGTTGAGCAGGCAGATAATAAGAATGAAGAGAAGTTTTACCTAGTCGTTTGGACTTTACATGGATATTAGTGTTACATGGGAATCATAGCGGCTGGCCACTGTGGGTTCCTTTTAACATTAATTCATTGTGAAGTTGCCAATAGGCATAGGTGAATGAATTATGATGTAAACAGCTTGCGTATCGACTGGTGATATGAATAGTTAGACTGTATACCCGACTTTCACCTGGCTTAACTACGAAGTGTTGAACTCTTGAGACTGATCACCTCAGGTTGTTGCACTAGTGGTTGAGGTCATGTGAAGTCGAGGAGACAGACGTGTTTTAGCCAATCTTGAGTAATCATATTTAGAGAAGAGAAGTGTATAATTCGTATTTCTGAAGTCGGTAAATGATTAGAGATGGGGAACAAATAGAGATAAGATTTGGTAACTGACAAATAATGAGTATAGAAAAGTAAATATTGTGACATGGTAGTCGATATGAATTACTGCTAGATTTTAGGGAGAAGAGATGACCTAAAAAGGAAATTTGATGATTTGAGTTCCTGCTAAGGTATACTAAGTGGAGAATTTCTGAATGAATCATGTCTGAGACAAGACCTTCTAGGTGAAGAAAAGATGATTTCGAATGAGTACTCGTGTGACATCCCTCGTCAATTTTCTCATTTTCCAAATTAATTTTCCACGTTTTAATATAAAAATCCACTCGGTCTTAATATAAAAATATTTACTTCTCTTAAACATATTCAAAGTAGTAAAATCGCACTTAAATTAGCAAATTCCGACTACAAGAGGGTCTGAAATACATCCATTAACAAATTAGTTATTTAGAAACAATGAAAGAAGGGAAACGGAGTCAGGGGTCAATCGCCTGAGCGAGCCCCTGATTCGCTTAAGCGGGTGCCGACTCGCTTGAGCGAGTGCTACTCTTCAACTTGAGTGTACAAGACATATGAGTAAAGCCAACAAGTCGGATCTCACCCGAAAATAGGTGCACTCGGGTATCTCTCGCTCGAAAGCAGCTTAATCTTCATTCAACAAAGGCTCCCTCGATCTGACATCACTTGGAAAATAAGTCTACTTGGAACCGCTGGTCTTTCATCACTCAGAAAAGCTTAACTTCCTCTTACTCAGGAAAGATTCACTCATACCTTCACTCGGGAGCACTCTTATTTTTCTTCACTCGGAATTTCAGCCATAGCTCACTCGGAATCACTCCAACATTTCCACTCGGAAGTGAGTCTCACGGTTATTCTTCACTTAGAGAAATGAAGAATATACACTTGAGCATAATGAGCACCAAATCAATCGGCTCTTACTCGGGTAAGAAGGAATCCACTCGACTAGCTTTACCCGGTATACAACTCTGCTAGAATAATGCAAATCCACTTATAAAGTACACACCAATCATTTAACATCAAGAATTTATATTCATTTCGCACAGCATACCGATTCAAATTTATTTCATTATACTAGTAACACTGTAGCATACGACACTCGGAAAACTCAAGGCATATAAATTACAGGACATTCATATTCACTTGGTGCCTTGGCATCAATCCCCCGCTCGGCGCACCTCCATGGCTCTAACTTCCTCCTTGTCACTGGTTACTAAAAATTGAAAACAGCAGCAAGGGTGAGTGTCTAGCATTATAATTAATCTAGAACGGAGTTCAAGTAAAATACGAGTAGAAATTCCGTCCGATGGCTTTATCCTAAAAAATGTACATTTCACTCATCAAGTAATTCACTCGGCAATACACTCACTCGGCATAATATCCATTAACACTCGGCATTATAGTAATTCTCTCAACAAGTAACATTCGGCAATACACACTCAGCAAGTAACTTCCACTCGATAATTATAACAACTTTCCACTGGGAAAATATAACAATCACTAGGCAAAGATATAAAATTACACTCAGCAATTACATCAATTCTTTCAGCACTGATTTAAACTTTCGTTCAACAATTATAACCAATTTACCATTTGGTGAATATAACATCACTCAGCAATTTGTTCAATTTTCATTCGGCAATTAAAATCAGTTGCACTCCTCAATATATCAAGTCATTCTCAGTAAATATATTAAAATCTCATTCGGCAGTCATAACAATTAACACTCGGTAATCACAACAATTCATGCTCAGCAATTATAATACTTCATACTCGGCAATTATATTCAACTTCATTCAGCAAATATAACACCATACTCATAAATTTTCACTCGGATAATATGACATCTCACTCAGCAAGTACAAGAAAATTCATGCTCATCAAATATATCAAAATCTCATTCGGTAATCATAACAAACTTCACTCGGCAAGTATAGCCAACTGCACTCGGTAAATATGCACCACAACTAATAATTCATCACATTACAAATCACAACTGACTCTTATAAAATCGACTCCTAGTATCTGGATACTAAAGGATTTGCCTTCAGTTGGGAGTCCGACTTGACATCCCGTGAACCTGACTTGGTTCACCAAGCCCGACTTGGCTCCCCCTCAACCACTAGGTCAAAGACCACTAGGTAGCTTAACTGGGTTCGACTTGACCACAAAAGCCAGAAATACAGGGTAATTTATACCGTCGGCCATCCATACCACATAATCACATCTCAATCATTTCATATTATCAACAATCAACAGCTGCAACCACCAGAAACTGGCATGTGCTCTCATCACAGGGTGACCGACTCGTCAATCCCATTCATCAAATTGCCACTGTACACCGATTGTCACAGCATCAAATATTTTAATTTTCAATCGGATTATACCACACACACGATCAGAAACCGATCGATTTACATAAACATGCATACATGCACAATTTTCACCCAGCACTATATTATCTCAGCATTAAACATTCACACACACACACACACGATCAGAAGCCGATCGCTGTGCATATTCACATGCATATACATTCATGTACACATTCACATACAACTCATTCGGCATCCTCTCAATTATCACAACATCAAATATTCCCAAGTCACCTACACATGATCAGAAACTGATCGGTGTTCACCTACATACATGCATACTCATACATTCTCAAATTCTATTCAGCAAGATCCATACACATATTCATACACGTATTTGCACAGTTTTCATTCAGCATCAACCCTCACTCGGTTCAGTCATTTCAATGACTCAGACAGTATGTCCCATTCTAATTAATTATAACCCGAACACCCCCTTACCTGGGATAAAGCTTCCAGAAGATCCTCGAGATCTCCACTCCGATCGGTTGCTCTCCGATCGCTTATTCTCAATTAAGTGACTCTGCTTCCAGTCGTCCAACACAGCACTCTGCTTTGGAGGAACTCCGAGCCATTCACCCTCTCGAACAGCTCTGCCCCCATGACACTCCACGCTCTGCATGCAAGACAGCGAAGGATTCCAAGCCTCTAAGACACAACGTTGTTCTCTTCCTTGAGCAGTGTCGTCTCACTATCAGTGGGATATTTCTACAACTCTGAGGCACTTTAATGCTGCACACTTCCACTAGAGATTCCAACATCCTTCGAGTGGAAGAAGAAGGCGAAGTAGAAGAAGCTTGGGTTGATCACAAACAGCACCTCTGCATGCACGAAGAGAAGTGGCTCACTCTCTCCTACAGTCCGACCCTCACCAACAGTAGAGGACTTCAAGCCTCCAAGACACCACAACCGTGGCTGATGAAGAGAAGAAGACTGGTTACATGCACAGAGGGAAGAAATGCTCAATTCCCCCTTACCTCTGTTCCACGCCTCAACAATTCCTAGGTTCACCGTTCCACCACCGTTCCAGCAGCAGCCTTCTTACGCGTTTCACTAGTGTTCGTTCCACCACCTTGAAACCAGAACCACAACTACGTAATTATCTCAAGGTTTGATGCAAAAAGGAACCTCCCTTCAAAGCTTTCAGCTCTCAACAATGGAGGAAGGGGAAGAAGGAAAGAAGCAGACGAAGAAGAAGAAGATTCTCGTGAGAAGATGAATGATTGAAGAAAGAGAAAGAAATCTTTCTTTAATACCCGTGGTAACTGGTCACCTGCACAACCGGTCATTTCTCCATTCCATTATAATATCTTTAATGATTTCAATTAAACCTCTCTTCTTCTAATCACCCTTTCATAATAAACCAATGATTCTTAAAAATATCCAATAAATTCCTAAAAACAATTTTTAATATTTTTCCACTTCACAAAATTTTCTATAAATATCTGGGATGTAACAACTTGGGCCAAAATATTTCTGAGTAGTGAATTCCTTAGTGGGATATCTCCGTGTTGAGTATGACATTTCCGAGTGGGATGGCACCGATTAAGATATACCGAGTGAGCCTTTTCCAGAAAAAGTACTTCTGGACAGAGAAAGAGGAACTTCGAATGAGTATGTTTCTGAGTGAATAGTTTCTGGGGGAAATAAATATCTTAGTGATATTCTCGAGGTAAAGATATGGAATTAACCGAGTGGTGGTGCCTGCAAAAGGTGATTTCAGGCAAGCCATGCTAACTGAAGCACATAAGAGTTCTTTTGAGTATTCATCCCGGTATTACCAAGATGTACCACGATTTGAAGAAGAAATTCTGGTGGTCGGATATTGAAGAGCCAAAAGCTTAATCCGAGATACATCGGACCGTATTGAATATTGGAGAGAATCGGTAATGTTGCTTACTGACTGGATCTTCCTAGTTTGTTAATTAACATCCATAATGTGTTTCACGTGTCACAATTCCGAGCCTATATTCTGTGTGATTCCATGATTATGTCGAGTGACTCTTGTGAATTGAAGGACCTGACGGTGGAAGTACACCGACGACATTGGGGAATATCAGACCAAACGGCTAAGGAACAAGAAAGTGCCATTGGTTAAGGTGAAGTGGCAGAATTTGAATGGAGTAACTTATACGTGGGAATTGGAATCGGACATGAGATGGGTGTACCCCAATCTTTTTCACTAGGTGCGTTGATTTCGGGGACGAAATCCCTTTTTAGGGGTGGTGGATGTAACATCCCAGATATTTATAGAAACCTTTTGTGAAGTGGAAATATTAAAAATTGTTTTAAGGATTTATTTGATATTTTTATGAATTATTGGTTAATTATAAAAGGTGTGATTAGAAGAAGAGAAGTTCAATTAAAACCTTTAATGAAATTGTAAAGAAAATGGGGGAAGTGACCGGTTGAGAAGATGACCGGTTGCCATGAGTTTAAATAAAGGTTTCTTTCTCTCAATCATTCACTTTTACAAGAACCTTCTTCTTCTTCATCTATTTCTTTTCTTCCTTTCCTTCCTCCATTGCTGCGAGCTGCATGCTCTGAGGGGAGGTCCATTTTGCATCAAAACCTTGAAATAATCACATTTCCGTGACAGTGGTTTCAAGGTATGTCCATGGGTACCATTAATTTCGCCTTTTCCCTTCTCTTTTCTCTTTGGCAAATTCGGATTTCTTGGGGTAACGAAGAAAAAGCTACGTAGTTTCCATTTTTATGGCATTTTAAGCATGAAGATGAAGCTTGGTAGCATGGGTGATCCATTTATGCATTCTTCCTTTTCTCCCTCTCTTGGCCGAACCATGTACATGCATGAGGAATGTTTATTTTCATTTTTCATGGTTATTTTGGAGCTTGGGAATATGGGCTTTTCAATTCCCGTATTCCCTTTCTTTCCTCTATTGGTCATGATTAGTGTTGTATGACAGAGGTACCACTTTATACTTTTCCAGCAAGTCAGAGCTTAATCAAGAATCTTGAGATGATGGGTACATAAAATTGTTAATAAATCTTGTGCTTGGGGTGCTCGTAGGTATCAGAATGGGCTTCGAAAAGGTTGTTGAGTGAAGTAGGTGTCGAAACCAGAAGCGAAGTGGCAAATACGCGAGTCATTGGGCGTGATCAACATCTAGAACAGTTAACGAAAGCTTGGAATTGAGGTAAAGGGGTGTTCGGGTTATGATTAATTAGAATAGGACATACTGTCCGAGTCGTTGGAATGATTAAGAACCGGGTAAGAGATGATGCTGAATGAAAATTGTGAATATGTATGAATGTACACACCGGTCGGTTTATGATCGGGTGTGTGTGTGTGATTTAAGAAATATATGATGTTGTGATAATAGAACTGATGCTGGATGAGTTATATATGAATGTGTGTATGATTGCATGTATATGTATAGACACCGATCGGTTCAGGGTCGTGTGTGTGGTTTAAGCTGATGGAATTTAAAATATTTAATGCTGTGACAATCGGTGTTTAATAGCAATGTGATGCCGGGCTTGACAAGCAGGTCGCCCGAGTGATGAGTATGTGGTGTTGATGGTCACTATTTGATGAGAAATGTGAATCATATGTATAATTATGTGGTGTGGGACGGCTGACGGTATGTTTAGTCCCTCATTTCCGGCTCCCGTGGTTTTTATGCCTAGTTGAGCTACCCAGTGGTCAAGTAGGACCCAGTGGTCGAGGTGGAGAGTCAAGCAGGACTTGGTGAACCAAGCAGGGTTCATGGGGTGTCAAGTAGGACCCCCAGCTGAAGGCCGATCTTTTAGTATCCGGATACTAGGCGTCAATTTTACATGAGAGTCAATTATGACAATTCATGAATTTAGTATTGTGATTAATTATATTTTCCGAGTGCAATTTACTATAATTGCCGAGTGTAGTTTGTTATGATTACCGAATGAGAATTGTTATATTTGCTGAGTATGATTTGATATCTTGCCAAGTACAATTTGTCATACCGAGTGGTAAACTGTTATATTTGCAGAATGAGTGCTTGCTGTGTGAATAGATATAATTGCTGAGTGATTTGCTAAAGTGGCCGTATGAGAATTGTTATATTTACCGAGTATGATTGGTTATATTGCCGCGTGTGAGATGATTGCCAAGTGTGAGATATTTGCCGAGTGTAAGTTAATTGTTGTGTGTAATGTGCAGTTTGAGGATAAAGCAACCGGACGGAGTTTATACTCCTTTTGTTATTTAAATTCTGTTTTAGATTAATTATGATGCTAAACACTCACCCTTGCTGTTGTTTTCAATTTAGTAACCAGTGACAGGGAAGAGGTCGGAGCCATGGAGGTGCGCCAAGCGAAGGATTGATGCCAAGGCACCGAGAGATTTTGAATGAAGTGTAATACATGTATACAATAAGTTTTCCGAGTGTGTGATGCTACAACATGTTGCCTGTGTGTTGAATTAAATTTGAATCGGTATGCTGATTGGCGTGAGTATAAATTTTTGATGTTATGGGATCGGTGTTTATTTTGAGTGAATTTACATTGCAGTAGCAAAGCCGATTACCGAGCGAATATTTCCCGAGCGGATTCATTCTTGTTCGAGCGAGGGCCAGTTGGTTTGATGTCTATTTCGTTCCTGTGTGTATCCCTCGTTCCTTTCCGAGTGAAGAAAGAGTAGAATATTTCCGAGTGAAGAAAGAGTAGAATATTTCCGAGTGAAGGAGTAGAATGTTTCGGAGTGAGTTATGCCCGAGAGAGCCTCTTCCGAGTGAAGTAAGGTTCGGGTGTTTTCTGAGTAATGTAAGATCGAGGGAACCTTCGTTGAGTGAAGGTTAAGCCATGTCTGAGTGAGAGATACTCGAGTGCACCTATTTCCGTGTGAAACCCGACTTGTTGGCTTTCCTTGTATGTCTTGTCCACTCAGGTTTAATGTGTGGCATTCGCTCAAGCGAGTCGACACTCGCTTAAGCGACCCTCTCGGTTTTCGTCTAAGCGTATCAGAGTCTCGCTCAGGCGAATGACTTCTACCTTTGTTTTTCTCCTCCCGTTGTTTCTAATTAACTCTATTTTATTATTGCTTTATTTCTGATTGGTTATTGTTATTTTAAGTATGCTTTTATTATTTTGAATGAGTTTAAGAAAAGTAAATATTATTTTATATTAAGACCGAGTTGATTTTTATTAAATGCGAAAAATTATTTCAGAAAAATGATTAAATTGACACGGGACGTCACAGTTGGTATCAGAGCGGTTCTTTCTAGAGCCGGGTGTATGGGTGAACCTAGTGATTTGTGTGAGTCCTATATTGGACTGTTTTGCATTCTATTGCATTGTACTTGTGGTTGTTTGTGCAGCTTGGCATCATTCCCTTGGCACTCCAGCGGCGTTGTATTATATGAGTATGAGGTAAATATCCGACTCCCTGGTAGAGTATTGGTTATTAATGGTGAAGTGTTTATTCATTATAGAATTATTTTATGGCCGGAAAACTAGATCCGATGGAGGAGATGGCTTCTTCTCGGAATTCTCCAAATTGATGAGTAGGACCGAATCCGGTCCCACTCTTGATAAATTCCTGAAAAGGAATCCCCCTGCTGATAAAGGAGGGCATGACTACGGTGGGGTGTATGTTTGGATAAGAGAAATTGAATAAGCTTTTGAGTATTTTGAGTGCTCGTAGGAGCATAAAGTACAGTTTACGACTTATCAGTTGAAGAAAAGGCTAGGATATGGTGGTCTCGAACTAAGATACAGATGAAGACGGCGAGTGAGTCGCTAGTGTAGGTGAATTTTCGAGAGTGGTTTCTTGTCAAGTACTTCTCGGGTAATTATAAAATCCGAAAGGAAATGGAATTTGAGGTTGGAACAAGGCCGAGTGTCAATGGCCGAGCACACTACTAAGTTTGACGAGCTGTCTGACTTCTATCACTCTTTCCCACTAGAAGGAACCGAGAGTAGTAAGTGTGCCAAGTATGAAGCGGGATTGTGAATTGGACTTCGCAGTGTGATTATGCCGATTGATATTCGGGATTACCCGACTCTGGTGAACAAGGATAGGCTGACCGAGGAAGTGCAATTACAGAGGACCTTTCAGTCGGAAGGTAAGAGGTCGTGAAGGCAAGAGGATCCAGTTTTAAGAAAATGGGTCGGTTCTTTCGTGGCGGTAAGTTTTCCGCTACATCTTCTTCCTCTTGGGGTCAGAGTTCTACTGGCCGATCTGGTAGTCAGTCGGGTAGCCGAGTGTGCTATAGTTGTGGCTAAGAGCCATATTGTGAAACACTGTCCGACTGGACAAATCGTTTGTTTCCAATGTGGACAACCGGGAGTGAGATATTTCTGAGTGCGTTTCCATTCTTCCATTCTTCTGAGTAATAGCAAATAGACCTCGACAACCTTGTTCTCCCAGTATGAACACTTCCTCAGCGATCGCTAAACGAGACTCCACAGAATCGGTCTCATCCCGAGCGGATTTCAAATCATCCTCTGACCTCGGTTTCCTTCATCAAGGCCACCGACTTTTTGAGCTCCCTAACCCGGTCGATTTCTTTCTGCTTTCCCCCTCCAACGGTTCATTTTCCTTTTTTGGAAGTCAACTCTACCAGTAATTTTTCCCGATCAAGCAGACAAGGGGTAGCATGAGCTCTTCTGACCGATCGACTACGAGTCTCTAGAGACGGACCTTCATCTTCCGCATCGGTGACCAAAATTGTCTCGGTATAGTGTAAAGCCGGAGGAATAAAAGATGATTTCCTTCTAGCCTCGGCAGTAGGGACAGTGGTCAGAGGAGTAGCTGCGATCGAAATTTGAACAACAGGCTGGGTTACAGTAACAGCGGAGGAAGATCCAGCCTTCTTCGAATCCGTTTTTCTGACTTCCTTTGAAATGGCTTCCTCGTAACGTTTCTTGAGTTCCTTTTTTGAAAGATGGTGAGGAGCCATCAAAATAAACGAGAGAAGTTCCAATCGGAGGACACTACTAAAACTTACAAATCCAGCCGGCCAGAGCGTCCGGGGGCGGAGCCAGGCCAACCAGTGCCTGAGAACTAAAAAATACATTCATATCCTCGGAGGGAAATTTCACATCCGACTTCTCAGGGATAGTCAGATCATCCCACTCACGCTTCACTCAGAAATGTCTCATTTGAAGCGAGGACTCCCTTCACTCGGAAGTGGTTCTCTCGGTCATGCCCCACTCAGAAATATCTCACTCGAAGTCAGATCCCTTTCTTCACTCGGAAGGTCGTATCTCAGACATGATTCACTCAGAAATACCTTACTCGAAAATACTTTCCTCGGAAGTGTCCCAATCAGAACATAACTTCCCCCGGGACTTTGAAAAAGAAGCTTCGGCTTGAAACCACACTTCTGTAGCCACTTCGCTTGACTAATCGCTCAAGACTCATGACTGGGGGGCTCCTGTTCCCCCAGAAATTAAGAGGTGGCCCCTACCACTAGTCTCATTCTCCACATATCACACTACCCACGCGAATCAGGGAAAAGAACCCCACCATGAACAATTGTTTATGTTAAAGTGACTTCGTATGTGAAGCCCATTTATTTTACTATCCCCTTGTATAAATAGGGCTATGGGCAAACGTTGTAACCAAGTAACATACATTGAATAACAGAGACTTGGCCTTGAACATTTCTAGTCCCAGTTATTTTCTGTGTGAACAATTACAACAATTAATATAATATATTAGTTAATAATTTTAATCAAAGGTCATAACCCGTGCGTCCGCACGGGTACATAGCTAGTTTCTTGATAAATGGAATCTTTTACAGGTGTCTAGAGTACGTATAAGTCGGTAAATAAATAATTACAAATTACCAAACCCTTCCAATGATTGGAAAAATTTTCAGTCATAAAACCACAACACAAATATCTCTCTGTCTCTGTTCTTGTTCGTCGTCACGCACACCCAAACACAGATCTAATTGATTTCGTTTCACATTTCGATCCATTGGAAGAAGAATTCGCAAAGAGAGCCCATTAAGGCTCTGGGATGAACCATACGCCATTTGGGTTTTTGTTTTTCGGAGGCGAGAAGGTTCAAGAAATCCAGTGGGAAAAGGAGCGATAATTCACTCCTACCTTTTTGCTTTACCTATTTATTCGCTGCTTCTGATTTCTCCATCACGGTAAATGTCCAACACTCCTAAGTTCCATCAATCACATATCATTGTTTATTTTTTTTACCCAAAAAAATCTCAGACACTATATACAGAAACAGATATTTAAGCATGTCCCATGCCTTGAAGAATTTATCTTTGACTTTTTACTAGAAATACTCTACCAATTACATACAAAGTTTGGTATAATTATTATGCACCGTATCCCTGCAGTATTAAGATAATTTATTCCGCGAAAAGCAGAGAATTAGGGTTTGTCCTCAGAATCTGACTGCCAAAATCTTTTCGATATCCAATTTAAATTATGAAACTATTTTTTTTTCCTACTTTGCTGCTAAGTCGAAAAGAAAAGGATTAGATTAGAACACAGGAAGTCCAAGATAGATAGTAACAGTGCTGAAAGAAAAAGCCATGGGGTGGGGTCACCTCGGTGCAAGAAGGCATGGCTCAATTTCCGCTGACGCATCGGAGCCAGCTCCAAGCACAGCCACCGCCACCACCTCGCCACGGCGGTTCCCTCTGGCAGCTCAACCCGAAATGATGCAAGCCGCTGAAAAATCAATACGCCTCTTTCGTTTACGAAACCTGTCGCGACGCTTTTCACCACCTCTTCGGTTCTCTCTCTATCTCTCTCTCTAATTAACGAATGAAGAATTTTCAATTTACGGTTATGTTTTGTATTGGCGCACAGGTACTAGAGTCATCGTGGCTTATCAAAATGAGGTAACCTCAGTCGTTTACATCCAAAAATGGAGATTACATTTTAACTTTGAACGTCAAGTGAGTTACCGCGTTTTCATGCCGATTCTTTTTGCAGACGAAACTTTTAGGGCAAATGCTCTATTATGTTCTCACAACTGGTTCTGGACAACAAACCCTCGTTGAAGAATACTGTGACATCACTCAGGTTTTTCCTTCGTTCTTCTTTGACTCTTTCGGTAGAGAATTTTGGATATGTTATTTGAATTTGCATTTTGTTTTTTGTTTGCACTGATTTGTTAATGAGTAATACGACCTAACCGGTAAAAACCTCCAAGTGTATTGGTGTAGAATTCGTACTATTCTTGTGAATTGCAGAATTATTTGTTGAAATTCAGAATTCCTTACTGTTTTACTTTACAATTATACATCATCTGATGTTTGTTGAACTTGAATTGGAATATTAGGTTGCAGGAAGTTATGGACTTCCTCCTACACCTGCCAGGCATGCACTTTTCATCGTATATCAGACAGCTATTCCGTATATTGTGGAACGAATTAGGTTTATTATGGAATGCTTGTTTCATTTCTTTACTTTCTCTACGGATTTCATGTTCTTTTCAATTTTGAATGTTAATGAGTTGTGTTCATATTGAATTTTGTGATGGTTGTATGTCGATTTTACAGTTCGAGAATTGCTTCAAGAGGCATCGCCCTTACTGACTTAGAGTCTGCTGAGGGTTATGGTGAAGATGTGTATAGGAGCAGTAGTTCTAGGATATCTGGTGCCAATGAGATTCCTTCTTCTTCCATGTCACGACAATCTGTTACAACTCTTACTAGGTTGAAGGGGAAGCTGAGTGGATTTTGGTTGCATTTGGTTCAGAGATGGCCCTCCATATGTTAATCTAGTTGACCTTTTACCCATTAAACACTGGTCTTCAAGTCAACACTTACGTTGTGTTTGGATGTAGAATTTTTAAAATTCTAGAGAAATGTAATATTTACAATGCATTTGAATGACAAGGAAGCATTTTAAGATTACCATGGAATTATAACATGACAAATTTTAGTATAAATAGGAGGACTTTCAAATGACACATGTTGGAAGAGAATTTCAAAATTCCCCCTTTTTGTCCAACGCATCTTATATTATCATCTATTATCATTACTTCCATGTTAGACTCTTTTTATAATCACTTCCCATTATTAGTTTAACAATTCTAGAATTTAAAATTCTTCATCCAAACACAATTAAGTTTTATAGAAAAGCTGTTATAGCCATATACCGTTGTTTTCACTTTTTAATTGTTGAGGAAATTTATGAGTTAGATCATAACTGGCTACTCTTGTGGAACAGCTTTTGTTAACAAACTGACTATTGGCTTGAGTGAATGCATTTTATTTTTCTTTCTTTGCTTAATCTTATTTTTATACCCCCTACCAGATGCTACCTTTTGTTCGTAAGTTGTTGCAGTTAATTCTTCGTGCTAACCTCATGTTATTCTACTTTGAAGGTGATTCTTTTGCCTGATGGGCTCATGTCAGTAGCAAAATGTGTGAAAACAAGTTTTCTAAATCTTGCCGTTGTTTCATTTTGTAGGCGTCTATTATCATATATCCAAACGAGCTGCAGGTATTCGATATATCTTCATTGGAAAAGCATCAAATCAAAGACCCAGGTAATATATTTTTTGAAATTTTAAAATTTGGGAAATGTGTGAGCATTTTGATTTGAATCTAAAAGGGCAATTAACAATCCTAATTAGTTTAATTTTATGTGGGTCTGGTCAATGAGTCCAATTTTCTATTTTTTAATGTAGTTTTCGTCACTATTTTTGGGTATATTTTTCATATTTCTATTAGTTTTCCTTAGGTGGGTTTTTATTTTTGTTGTTTTTATGAGTTCCTAAGTCATTAGTATAACTTGTTGCTAAAAAAAAACCTCATTAGTATAATAGTGAAAATTAAATTTCAATCATAATGTTCATTGAAAAATAAATACCTAGTACTTAGTGAATACTAAATGGCTAGTGGAATATGCAGAGGCAATTTAATGTATAAGCAATCCACTTAGCATGGAAATAGGGACTCTTTGTAATATATAAAGTATGAAGTTGAAAGTTAAATTGAATTCTTAGTTTTATCTATTGTGAGAGTTACCTTGGTTCTTAGGTAAAAAACTAAGTTTGATGTCATCAAAGCAACTTGTCTTGCGGTGATCAATCTCAATCTTATCAAGGAAACTAATTGTAGAGATCAAACCAATCTTATCACTCACTTTCTCATCCCTTTATTAAGTGTCACATTCATATCCTTTCCCCTTTCCGAGTTTCAAGGCTATCCACTTCCATGTTCCTATCACATTTGGGAAATTTTCATGTTGAATCAGGGCCATAGACATGGTCTGATTGCAAGACTTATCTGTTCCTACTTATTATGTTTTCTTTTTATATAATTTAAAGACTAAAACCCTTTTTTAGCCCTCTTAATAAATAAAACCCTATGATTTTGGCCCTTATGAAGTTTTAGAGTTTTCGAATTTAAGGAAACCATTAGCCTTGGCTGTTAATTGATGAGGTGGCAAACGTTTGTTCCACCTCATCAGTGCGACATGACAATTTTTTTAAAAAATAAAAAATAAAAAATCCACATCATCATTTTTAATAATATTCTTAAAAAACAATTTTTTCCCTCTTCCCTCTTCTCTCTTCATTTCATCAAACAGCTTCTGTGCACCAAAAATTCCTAACTTCTTTACGCGTTCCAAACTTCTATAATAATTTCTTTTTCCGTCTTCTTCTTCTTGTAATAATCTCAAGCTGCGCACTTTTGCATTCCCTCCACCTCGTTTTCCTCGGTACTACCAGGTATATAAATCCCCCTTCCTATTTTCTCCATTTCTGACATGGTTACATTTTCCATGCTTCGTCCTTTTTCTCTATTTTTTTCAATTATTTGCATCCGGGCTGTGCTGATTCCATTTGTATTCTTGATTCTCTGCACAATATCTTTTGCAAATAACGTATAAAAGAGATTTTTTCATTTTTTTCTATATACGTGCCTAAGTTCTATGAGGGATTTCTCATTTCATTGTCTACTTTTTATAGATCTGTAATCTCTTTATTTAAAACCATTTTTCAATCAATTACGGCATGTTTGAACGTCGGGCATGATTTTTAATTTTACGATAAAGTATATATCATGAGCTTGAATGCTGGAATACTTGAATGCTCTGTTACCCCGAGCTTGAATTGTCAACTCTGTTATGGCATGTTTGAATGCTCTTTTACGACATGTTAGAATGCTTGAATTGCAACTCTAAGAGGTTTTGTCTTACTGAGTTGTTTGTTTTTCAACTTCAAATGATGGCAGCTGAAGTATATCACCAAGCTATTAGTACCAATCTTATTCGAGTAATGTTAATCATCAACAAAAGCTTGATAAGAGTTTAGTAAGATTGATGCTGAAAGATTTTATCAATTGTAATGGCTTGTCAAGGAGGGGGGAATTAACCACTCTCGCAAGAAGAAATGTGGGGTTATTCAATCTTCATCTTCCCGAACGTCAGTAGTTGATTCTGTTTCATCCGCTGTTGGAACAGGGGAGAACATTGTAACCACCGTTCTTGAAAGGTTGTGTGAATTGGTGAGGAACGCATAGAGAAGTTAGGAACTTTAATGTTGCACAGAAGCTATTTGATGAAATGAGGAGAGAAGAGGGAAAAAATTATCTTTTAAGAATATTATTAGAAATGATGATGTGGATTTTTTATTTTTATTTTTTTTAAATTGCCACGTGGCATTGATGAGGTGAGACAAACGTTAGCCGCCTCATCAGTTAACAGCCAAGGCTAACGGTTTCCTTAAATTCAAAAACCCTAAAACTTTATAAGGGTCAAAATCGTAGGGTTTTATTTAAAGGGGTCTTTTTCTAATACCTAAACTTTAAGAGAGTTAAAAAGAGGTTTTAGCCTAATTTAAATCACTATTTTGTTTGTTTTGTTGTTCAATCAATTTCATCTCTCATGGAAGCATAAATGTATCTTTTTATAGTTGGTTGTAAACTATGTTGTATGGATACAGGTACGGTACCGGTAGGGGTACGGGGGTATAGGAAATTTTAAAAATACAGGGTACGGATACGTTAATATAATAAAATACTAATTTAATAATAAAAAATTAAATATATGTAAATAACATCAAATTAAACAACAAAACATAGTCATAACTCATAATGTCAACAAGAAGTTATAATACACGAATTGTTCATCAAAATAACAACTAGCATCATGAAATAAAAACAAATATCATATATTCTAAACATAACTAAAGATGTCACACTCTAATAGTGTTAATGTCATTATTTCCATTTCCATCGTTAGTAAATAAAATAGCCTCAATCTCTAGCTCATCAAGAGAAAGAGATGCAACTTCTAAAATACCAGCTCCTTCAAATGGATCCCATTCATCTCTACCAATATCCCACATCTTGCTCTCACCCTCATTATAGCTCTTGCTCTTTCTCGAGAGAAGATGAAGATTTGAATGTATGAAAACCAAATCCTCCGCTCTCTTTGGATTAAGCCTATTCCTTCTCATGGAATGGATGAAAGAATATGTACTCCAATTTCTTTCACAGCAAGAAGATGATGATGGTTGTGAAAGGAGTTTGAAGGCAAGGGCTTGAAGTTTAGGGATTGAAGCACCATGCACCGCCCACCAATCAATAGGATTAAGATTCCATCTATCTTGTAAGGCATTAAATTGACCAAGCTCCTCCCCTCCACATGAAAATTTGGCATACTCTTGTACTGCTTCTAATCTTTCCTTTGAATCTGAAAAGTAGTTTTCCAAGCACTTATTTCTCCTTATACAAATTTCATTGTCCCTATGTGGAGCAACTCGATTTGTAGCTTCATCAAGCCATTACCTACAATAATACCTATTTGACAAAGTATAAGCAATTAGTTCAAGTGAATGACACCATGAAAGAAAACAAAATAAATTGAAACAATAGCAATTTATCTAGGATTAAGTGAATGAGCCAAGCAATGGAGTGGAGTGTAACTCTTTGACCATCTATCTATAAGGATATTGTAAACCACTTCATAAAATGAAGAATGTTGATCCAACTCCTTGCCCTCATGTTGATAGATTGCTAATTTCACTTGCTCAATCATGTAATCCCATTTCTCATATACTAAATGAAAGGTCGGCTCATCAGTATCACAAGCACAAAGCATGTCATAAATAGGCTTCGTGAAAGTAAGAAGATAATCAACTTGATCCCACCAATAATCATTGAGAATGACTTCTTTCACAGAAGTTGCCTTCCCGACATCATCTTCTTTATAAGTAGACCATTCATCACAAATAACCATAGATTGGAGACCATGTTTAATGGTTCTGAATCTTTTAAGCATGATAATGGTCGATGCAAATCTAGTCTCGGCAATAGCAAGCAACTTCAAATGCATAAATTTATTAAACATGGCTAGTCTCATTGAATGGTTCAAGATAAAATTCTTTTTGAAACAAGCATCTTCAGCAATGTTACAAATCCATTGGCACTGTCTAAAGACAACCTCATTGTTTGGTGTATTTTTTAGATCATAAATATTTTTTAAGAGCAAGATTCAATGTATGAACTACACATGGAATCCAAAAAATATGAGGATGGATAGATTCTACAATAGAACCAGCTGCCTTACAAACAGGTGCATTATCAGTAATAATTTGGACTACATTTTGAGGTCCCACCTCTTCAATGGTAGCCAAAATTAGATTTGCTATATAATGCTTGTCCTTGTACTCACCGGAGCCATCAATATTCAAGAACATAGGTTCTGAGGAAGAGGCTGCCATGAAGTTTATTAATGGTCTCCTTTGTACATCAGTCGAACCATCAGTCACTATGCTAACACCTTTTTCTGGCCATGTATCCTTCATAGGTTGAAGCTACTTCATTATGTTGGCTTTTTCTCTTTGTAAGTAAGAAGTTCTTATAGAATTATAGGTGGAAGGAAACCTGAGATGGGGTTATTTGCAGCATATGTAAATGCACTTATAAAGTATGGATTCCTAACAACATTGAATGGCAAGCCAGCAGAATAGAATAGCCTAGCTATTTCACATGAAAGATGATCCCTAGCCTCATTATTAAAAGCCTTTCCTATTGGGGTTTCAACAACTTTTCTTCTTTTAACCCCAAGAGATGAATTCAAACTAGTAGGTAAAGGAACTTGCACTGGTTTTGCTTTGTCAACAGCCCTACTTTCAATTAGTTTCATTTCTTCTAAACATTCATTTGATACTTGTGCACAACTTGCAATCCCTTTCCCTTTTTCCTTCAACAAATGAGCCTTAACTCTAGAATAAGAACCCTTATAGGATATATTGCAATAATTACAACGCCAATTAACATTCCCTCCCCCATCTTTCTTATTTTGTAAAATAGTCACATATGCCCAAAGGGGATTACTACCCTCCATATTTCCAGTTGTGTATCTACTAGACACAAGATTGCTTGTAGAACCAGTAACTGTGTGTGAGGAAGATTGTGAGGAAGATATCTGTAAAAAAAAATCATTGTATTCAATTTCTAATTCTAATTACTATCCCAATAAATTAAATTTAAACAAATCCATAGGCACAAGCATTATTCCTGTCCACAATAAGTAACTTCTATCACAATAAATTTCTATCATAATTTCATAATGATAATTTGATAAAAAAAATCCCCTTTAAGTTGTTGTCCACAATAAATAATTTCTATCACAATAAATTTCTATCACAATTTCACAATAATAAATTGATAAAAAAATCCCCCTCAGGTTTGTTGTCCACAATAAATAATTTATATCAATTTCACAATCATAAATTGATAAAAAAATCCCCCTCAGGTTTGCTGTCCAGATTATTATTTTTGTCACAAAAGCAAAATCCTAAAATTTAAAAGGAAGGGAACGTAACTTGGAAGAGGAGGAAACAGAGCTGCCACGGTGAGTGAGACAACCTGCGACTGCCACGGTGTGGTGAGATGCGACTGCCACGGTGGGGTGAGACACGACTGCCGTGGTGGGGTGAGAGAAGCACGAGACAAAGAAGCGCAAGACACAGAGAAGCACGAGACACAAGAGAAGCTCGAGACTGAGGAGAACGAAAAAGATGAAGGAGACTGAGAGAAGATGTAGGAGAAAAGGTAATCTCTGATTCTAAGTAATTTGATTCCCCCCTTGAAAGCCCTAAATTTCCTGACCAAAATGGTGTATTTTGGTAAAAACGTACCGGAGCCGTACATAAGCCGCAGTTTTCTTCCCCTGTTTTTGGTGCGTATTGGGTGCATACTATAACGTTCTTAAAAAAAAATTTAATAATCAAATAAGTTTTTCACAATAAAATTAAATTTCAAAACAAAATTTTTTTTAATTAAATAATTAAATAATATCATTGTCATATTTACATCAGCCGACCGGCCCATAAAATATACAAGTAAATATAACACTCGGTATGCACAGGAGCTGGCCAAGGCTTCTACAAAATAACTATGTGTACTAAGTACAATCCGAGCAGAGTAGGGGTGAGCATAAACATATCAAATAATAGTTATTGAATAGGATTAAAAGTCTAATTCATAACTATATATAAAATACAACCAAACCATACAAACTCATCATAAACAACATGTTCTCAATAACGTTTATATATCAATGCATACACATGCTCAATCAAATGGATTCATTATTAAATCTTTTTAAGTTGTGTTGCAACACTGGCTCCCCGAGCCATAACTCAGCTTTCAGCTGATCCGGCCGTTTTACTGGTACCAAACCGTTTGCACCCTCATGTGACACCATCACTCTCAGTGACAACGGTTAGTGCCACGGGCTAAAACCCCAAGCCCCGCTCAAGAGGTTGCCTTGAGTCCCACCCAAGGTCTTTTGTCTTTTGCCTTGAGTCCCACCCAAGGTCTTTTGTGGAATCCATGAAACCACATCATATTTCATACTCAATCATCACACATGCACCTCATGCATAAATATGTATCATGAAAAATTCATGAATCATCATCCGTCACATATATTCTATAGCATTTCATACATAGAATTTATCACAACACATACATCTCATGTGAACTCAATATTATTAATATGAATGGAAGATATGTAAATATAAAATATCATTCAGTCGGGGTTTCAATAATAATTCATACACATCATATATATATATATATCATAACAATAACACCCCACATCCATTCATAAACCATTCATTTGAAATGTAACACTCCCCCTACCTGGAAATAAAGAGTTTCAACTGTTCTTCAATCGATATCAAGTCTCAGCTTCAAGAATTCCGACTGGAATTACAGTTCTGAATTAGTCCAAAGCTTTCTTATTTATGAAATCCAAGCGTTCACATGAAAGAGAAGAAATGGAGATTAATTTCTTCTTCGTTGATGGTTTTCAGTAGAGATTGGAGAGAAAAGTTTTGAATTAATCCAACAGTAGGAGTATTTATATCGTTCGTGCAGAAAAGACGTGAGCGATAGGAAGATGTCTGCTACACATTTTTTTTTAAATGATAAGGAAGGAATAAGCATTTAATAAAAAGGGACAGCACATCAGAGAGGGTCCCATACTTAGAAAAATATCAGAAAAAGAATCTGCTGGAAGGTAGAAGAACAAAGTGACGTGGAAAGCTTCGATAATAATAAAAATAATTATTAATTTCGACTCGGTTTTAGTATTCTGGGCATATCTTTCCGAGAAAGCCTATGTCCGCTCAGAATTCCTTCATTCGAAGGGAATTCATTCGGAAAGGTTCCATCCATTAAACACCCAGCTTTCTTTCTTCAGAAATAACCCACACGGAAATATCTCATTCAGACAGCTCTCTCAGTTATATTTCTGCCTGAGTCAAACCTTCATTTGCGTCACTCGGAAGTCTCCCATCTAAAAGATTACTCGGAGTTAGTAGACAATCCTCTCTCGGAAGTCTTTCCACTCGAAAGGATCACTCGGGATCGAAGACCATTTAGAAGACGAATCCGAGTTCAAACTCAACAACTCTGACCGAACACAATTTGGATGAATTTACCACTCGGTCATTTACTTTCTTTGAAATTGCTCACCCAGAATATACTCATTCAGAGTTGGAGTCTTTCTATGTCCAGAAGTACTCTTCCTGGAATGATTCATTCAGTTTATTCTAATCGGTGCCATCTCTCTCGAAAATATCACACTCGATGACACTTCACTCGAAAAGTCACACGACTCGGAGATACTCCACCCGGTCTTTATTCAAAAATTTCCCAGCCTGAAGTACTTATTCAAATTCAAAGCTTCTCTTATTCGGAAGTACTTCTTTCGGAAACGTTCCATTCGGAAATGTTTCACTCGGAGTTGTTTCACTCGGATTTGCCTTATTCTAAAGTGTCTCATTCGGACACCGTTTTCATAGCTCAGAAATAATTCTCTTAATGATGTTTCACTCAGAAACATCTTAACTTCGCTTAGAATTAGTTTTCTCGGTCTTACTTCACTCGGTATCATACCATTTCACTCGGAATGTCTTATTTTAGACAGCATCCACTCGGAATTTCATTCGGAAATTCTCTATTAATCTTTAATAAATTATTTTTCTAAGAATCATAAATTTTGGGATGTTACACATACCTGAGGCGTACCCGAAGTGTACCCGTACCCGACACGTACCCGGTGCCGGTACGTCACCATTTTTACCGTACCCGTGCTTCAGAGGTTGCAAACTACCCTTGTTTGATTCCATGGACCTAAGTTCTTTTATCATTTCTTATCAGTCGTTTAGTAAACATGTATTGAGGTTATAGATTTAGAGAACCTGTTCTCCATAATTTTGCTTCTTTGCAGATACCAAATACTTGGAGTATTTCTGTTGATTCAGCTTTGTATAATCGCTGCTGAAGGACTGCGTCGAAGAAATTTTACTTCAATTGCTGGTTCTGTTCATCAGACATCCTTAGCAAGCTACCATAGTTCAGCAGGTTATTGTTCTCAGATAATTCTTCAACAACTTATTATTTATTCAGTTATTTTTTTATTTTGCATTTTCTTAATTTTTATGTCTACCAATGTGCTTTGGGAATTTTTCTGCCTTCTCAGTTAGTTTTTATCATAGCCTGATTTCCCGTCATGGATTATAGGACATGGTTTACCTGTTTTAAATGAAGAGGGTAATCTGGCAACTCCAGATATTGACAAAGGAAGTTCAGTCCCTGATTCTTCATCCTCTGAGGTTCAATTCTCTCATCAGACTATCTTTTCTTCCCCCCTTTAAATGGTATGATGTTTTAGTGTATGATGTTACTTTGAGTGAGGTAAGGTATCATGTTACTTGGTAGATATTGGATCTGCTATGGGATAAACACGCTCTTCACTTACACAGTTGTGTTGATCTGTTCTGGTTTGAAATGCCTATATTTTGGTGTAGCACCAAAGGAATAAGTTTTGGAATCTGAAGGTCAATTTTATTTTTTGAAAGGATATAAAAAAATGGTTATTCTGGGAGTGTGTCCTTAGGAAACAAACTGAGAAGAATTAAATGTAAAGTAAAACATTAATTATATTGAGATTTGGGTACATAATTTATTTGTTCTCAACACAGACGCCTCCCCGGCATTTGTGTGACATGTTCGATACTCCTCTATAACCATAGGTGTCTATATAGAAAGTTATTAATTAAATGTTCCTTAATCAATACCCTAGGATAGTTCTTAACAAAAATTTACAAAGGTTGAAAGTGTATAGTTTGATTACATAAATTTGTTTGAACTGGTTTTGTTCCGTAACGAATTCAAATTTGTATAGTATTGCTTTTCTTATTATAATGCTAGTGTGTTTCCTTCAACCCTTATTGGTCCTAGTGAAGAGAGTATTGTGCTTTGGGTTACGTTCTAAATCATCCCTTCTTTTGTTGGTTTGAATGGTGTTGATAAAGAACATGCCTAATTATGTCCATTGACAAATGCCAAGATATAACTATTATTATCTATTAAAAATAGCTGTTTTACCATGGAATAATTAAAGAAAAGCCTCATGAAAATTGGGTAGCCCAATCAAGTCATCTCAAGAGCATTCACTGTGTTTCAATGAATCCTTTTTCTATTTGTGCTTGCAGTATCTCGCAACTAGTGGGGTTAGCAAATGCACACTTTGCCTTAGTATTCGCCAACACCCAACTGCTACTTCCTGTGGCCATGTATTCTGCTGGTATTATCTCGTGCATCCTTACCGCTTTCCATGTGTCCTGCTCGTTTCTCTGTCTCACCTGTTTGATTTGTGTGATCCATGTAGGAGCTGTATCATGGAATGGTGCAATGAAAAGCCAGAGTGCCCTCTTTG